>CM052268.1:2411903-2496855 GCA_028455795.1 Lasioglossum marginatum
TAGAAATCAAGTTTATTTAATTTTAGTCCAAATTAGTTTTGATTTTACAAGTTGAACGATTTATTTGCTATTTTCTATTAACTCGTATTTATTGTTTGACGGTTGATCAACTGAAATTAAATGAATTTGTTCAGTCTGTTACAGAGCCCTAAGGGTTGGAATACTCCGAGGATGTCTACCTGGATGACCAAAGACGACAACGATAGCCGAGATCGAGAGTAACGTGTCGTGCTTTTTTGAAGGCGAAGAGAATGTAAGTACCACGATATCCTCACAATAAACTCTATTTTGTTGAACATTTTCTTTTGAAAGTAATAATAAGAAATTGTATAGCTCTTACACAAGTTGATTAAATTTTCCATATTACACAAGTTGAATAAATTTTCCATATTATATTATATTAATAAATTTCCATCTCTTTGCTATTTTTATTTCGAAAATCATTTAAATCGACTCTTTATATTCCGATGGTATTGTACGAATCAATTTTTTAATATCATGTTTATTTGTTTGATTCCAGGACTCTATATATAACGCGTAGCTTTCTCTTCCCCCGACGAGTCGTGAGTACACAAACAACTGTCAGTTTAATTACTAGATTTGATTAGAAGTTGTGTGTGATTTTGACAAGTACAGTGACCGTGGAAAACGCCTGGCGTTCTCCGCGGGTAGTAATCTATTTCCTAGCTAGGTAGAGTCTTTTTGTACGTCGCGTTATTTTTATAAACATAAATAATTTCAATAATTGTGTCTCCAATTTGCGGAAAGATAAAAATCTTCCATAATTTGGAACACAATTACTACAGTCACTTTTTATCATCAAGATAATAGTTTGTATTTTAAAATTACATTGAATTGCTCGAAAACATTTGATATTACGTACAAAAAGACGATTCGCGACAGATAGATTCTTTAGACGAAGCGAATTTACATATATTAATTTCACTAGTGCTTTATATTTGGTAAAGTATTTTTTCCATTATTTCGAAATTTTGCTTTGTCTAAAGGGTCGTCCGAGAGTTACTAAATATTTTCATAAAGATTTGGAACAAATAAACTTACATTACCCTTTACATTATTCTTTTCTGACAATAAAATTCCATTACCCTTTCCATAATTAATTATTTTGATTTGTAAGATGAGATTAAATTTTGAATTCAAAATAGAACCACTTTGCAAGAAAACAAGAACATTAGCTCGTACAAAATCTAACGGATTCTTTTAGTTAGGATTTTCAGGATATTCAGATTCCCTGTTCGTTGCTCGAATCCTCTCGCGTGCCCAGGCGCTAGTCGGGAGGTTGAGAGCAACGGGCACATGGAATATTGTTTCAATTATATGTGTGGCGACTGGCAATGGTTAGTGTATCGTGCACGACGTATGTTCCACTTGTGTGTGTATGTGTGTGTTTTGATAGGCAGTGGAATTGCGTCGATCTTTTAAACCTTGAAAAATTTTTAAGTTTTATATTCAGTAGCACATATTCCTGTTGATCTGTGACATGCTACATGAATCTTCGTGGAATATGTGTAGTAATTTTCTGAATTCATTAAAAACAATGTGTAACATTCAGAATTACATGTAAGTCGATTCATAGTCAATTCAGATGTTATTTCGATTTATTGATTTATTTCGTAATGATCACTGCCATTGTCAGTCGATTTCAGGAAAACTTGTACGTACCTTAGAGTGTGATTTGCGTGAGATTCGTACGTTAGGGTGTCGGAGGTGTCCCGGGACGTTCTCTCTAGGTGTTAGGCTGTTGCACCCTGGCGTCTGTGTGGAGATCGTGTTGCGAATGTGTTGGAGAGCTTGTGTCTATTGCCATTTTATAAATATAGAGCTAGGTAGGTAGGTAACTTACCATCTTGGTTGGTGATCGTTAATTCTAAGTAGGTAGGAGCCGGGGCTGGCTACCGTTTTCTCATTCGGGTAGGCCGCGATTCGCGCGGTAGTCAGTCACCGGAAGAGCTGGAAGTTTCGTCTCGAAGCTAATTCGAACGAGGCATGACGTTCAAATGAATGCTTAGTGCTCTCGATTCTTTCTGCTCGTGTAGCTTTCGCGGACGCGGACGCGAATGCGCGCGGATTAGGGTCTCGAAACGTTGCGCACCTGCTCGATTGCAGTAGCGGAACGATCGGCTTCTCTCGAGACTTGTGATTCGTCTCGGAAGTCGTCGATTGTTTTCCTTGCGAGCACGTTTAGAGTTTCAGTTGTTTGGCCGAAGAAAAAGAAGAGGCTTATATGCCGAAGTGGCCCCGACAAACTGTCGCTCAAGAGGGCAACTACAATGGCCTCGCATCTGCGGATGCGAAGTCATTTCTTTACTACCTTGTCACTGTACTCGTCTGTAGAAATAGTAGTAGTAGAAGTAGTTAGTTATATACATGGGCAGGCCTCGCCGCCCCAACGATCAGCGGAGCACACCGGGCACACATCCGCGATTGAAATAGCGTTGTGAAAAAAACCACGGGTATTACATTAGTCGATTTTGAACAGAGATCGAAGTTAATGTTGCGGAGATACTCGCGATTTCCATTAACTTCAATGTAGATTGTTTAAAGTTTAACGTTGCGAATGAAATAGTCGCGATTCAAATTACATTTCATTTTGATTGCTACTTGAAGCAATATTTAAGATATATCAGTTTTATAAAAGTTAAAGTTTGCATAGTTGTTTTTCACAAAATGTAAAATAGTCTTTTGGATCCTCTGTTCGTTGAATTAGTGTTACGCAGCAAAAGGATCGCGTTTGCGTTCTAGCCCTTCGGCATTTCTACGCCTAAAGAAATACTAAGTGGGTGGGTGGATCTCCCTCGCAGCAACCTCCACGTGTTGAGACCGGGGAAATCGGTGTGATTCTCGATTTTTAATATTTTCTTTCGCGAAGATCAATTGCTTTATAAAATATTAAACATCGACAATCTCACCGAGCTAATAACTGCGAAGATTAAACAATTTTTTTTCATGATTTCGGATTTTTTCTTTCAAACCTTATGGTTCTATTTCATAGTAAAAAAATTTCGAGTCGATATTGTTCGAACTGGCGATAGGATTCTATTGTTTTCTCCATGTGCTCTCGTGTTCTTTTTATATTCAAAGTGCCTTTATGATAAACATTAAATTTCAAGATCTAATTTTTTTATTGCGTTGTATTCTACCCATAAAATGTAATAGCAAAGACTTGTTATTAGTCCTACGTACTTTCTTTTCTTCACCTGAGAAGCGTAGCGTTTATGCTTGTGCTATCATTTTGTTACGTTTGCGTACTGCAAAGTTTACATTTGCATTTGTAAAATTTTATCGAAATGAATGTTCAGTACTCAATGTTCAATCAATGTTCACCAGTCATCAGATTTTCTATTTTTATAAAAGCTATATATAGGATTGGTTTTTAATATACACACATAAATACATACATCGTTCGTACTTCAACTCTATAATATTGTCTTTTTGAATGCAAAGAACGAGGCGGGTTTGAAACACGAAAAAACAGTAAGAGAAACGGATTTCCCTGGAAAAAAATGGATTTCGTTTCCGTTGTGCGATGGGAACCGCAGTGAGCATAGGGAGACCGGTTCGGTTAGAAAATTCGGGAGTGCATTCCGAGCACGGATACAGGCGTGTCCGTACACATATCGGGAACCGAAAACCATGACTGCTTGCGCCGAGTTAATATTTAACAAGATTCGGCAGGCCGCGAAACAATCCTCGTGAAACGGATACAAACCGAAAGGACCGCAAAACAATATTTCGATGCGTTAGCAGCTCCCGCAGCGAACCGGTTTAATATTTCACCGCGCTCTGCAACGGTAACGAAGAAAACTTTCAAAAGATTTATCTATATACATACACACCGCCGGCCCCGGGAAAATGTAATTGAAAATCTCCCGAGCGCCGTGATAACGTGGCCACGTACCGCGCGAGCTCCCGCGGAAACTTACCCGTTTCGCGTCGATAAATTATTTTATTCCGCGATTATAAAGTGAATCGCACGAACGATCTTTGAAACGTGTCGGCTTCGGAGCTCTCGTCGCGCGAAAAAGAGGAAAAGAAACGAGAGGAAGGTAAAGGATTGTCATAAAGGTTGGGACACGTTTTGTATTTTAGCTATAAAATTTCATAGGATGAGAATTACGCAAAAAAATTTATACCGTTGGAAAGGTATAGTTGCCAGCTACACTTTCCCTGCAGAAAGTATAATGATAGCGTTAACGGATAAAAAGTTATAGCCAATTTTCTGGAGACCAGAGTTGTGCAGAATTACAATTGAATTACTCCAGGAATTATAATTATAAAGTAATTGAATTACATTGTAATTCAGTCATATTGTAATTTATAATTCAGATCTTCATTCAATTAAAGAACAATGTAATTCGTAATTGTAATGGAGTACAATTATAAAATACATTGTAATTAAATTACAATGTAATTCGTAATTGCAATTGGAATACAATTATAAAATACTTTGTAATTAAATTACAATGTAATTCGTAATTGCAATTGGAGTACAATTATAAAATACTTTGTAATTAAATTACATTAATTACGAATTACGAGGACGAGGAATATGAAATACGCCGCATAGACAGCAAACAAGTATATGAAAGAAAAATATAATGAGCTATGTTTAAAATTTCAAGTCTCTAGCTCACCAGGAAGTTAGTTTAAAATCAATTGTAAAATTTGTCTCCCAACAGACAGACAGACAGACAGACAAGAAAGCGAGCTAATAAAAACGTGGTAAAAATATATAGCACTTCTTCAAAGTTTTGGGCTATAATTTGGAGATCTATATTTCAATTACATTGTTACAGAAAATAAACATTGTTCACTCAATAATAACCGACTTAATCGTCTGATTGACTTTCACAATGTTTGCATGTGAAACTTGAAAAATGTTTCAAACGAAAGTTATACGATTATAGTAATTTCCAATTCATTTTTAATAGAACCATGTATTTTTTAATAAGCCTAAGTAGTTCATTATTGCTTATAAAACATTATTAACCCCGTATATTGAAAAACTAACAGTCTACGTATTTCCAAATATTTAAATTAAGTTACGTCTGATTGCCAATTTATTTTAAAATATCAATATTAATATGCGTGATAATTATTTGTTGCCTAAGGGCTTAAATTACATATTTTTTTCTAATAAAAGCTCAAACTGTAAATGCATACGATTTGCATGAAAATAGACTATTTTGTATACTGTTTTCAGATAAATTTTCAATTTATTTTTAAATTTCAATTGATGTCTTAAATAAATAATATTCACATCTACTTGTAGCTAAGGCCTCAGAATATATAAAATAATTATTTAATCTCTTAATTATTGGTTTTACTATAAAAATTCAGTTGTCCAGATTTAAGCATCACTTTTGGCCTGTCCACACTTAGGGCATTTCATCTTACTGTATTCCAATACAAAAGGTTATCTATCACGCTTTTCTTCCTGCGCGTGCTCGATGATCGAGCTCGATAACGCTGGATGGCCGATCATCGCGATCGTTAAAGACAGCTCTTAACCGACGATCGTGGGATAGCGGTGCTCTAAGACGACAATGACGTCTGACGCTTATCTCGCGTGGGGATTTACCCGCGTCTTTAATAGATAGTCTCGGGTTCTCCCGCTGCTTGGGCACGGATGCGAAAATTTGTGTCGTTGAAAGAGGCCGACACACAGTGGTGCGGATTGGAAAATCGTGACCCATTTGGTTATAACTTTTGAACCAGTAGAGATATTGCAATGAAATTTTCACTAAAAATATTTAAAATATAGTCATTTTTAACTATAGGTAATTAAATATTTTTTGCATTTGTTAAACAATAATTTTTTATTAATTTTCATCGATATTTTTTAATTAAAAAAAAATTTTTTTTGATATATTCTTCAAAAACTATTTTTTACTTTCTAAGTATGTATTTTTTATATTTATGTTTCATACATGTAACGTGTTTTATGGAACACGTAAAATATAAATTCGAGAAATCTTGTTGCAATCTTGTTTTGTTTGCATATCTTAAAAGATATAGGCATGAGAAACATGAAATGGATAATGTGGAAATGTCAGGCTATGGATAGGTTAAAGAAAAATTATATCATTAATGTTATTGTTAATGTTGTAATTATAACCTAATATAACTGTAAACAAACAAAATGATACAAAAACTCAACAAGAACTTTTTTGAACGTCCAGAACGTAAAAATGCTGTGAATATCTCGCTATTAAGGCTCGAACGATTCTGAGACGTCTAAATGCAAACAGAGAGTCGAAAACTGCTTATCTGTACCAGAGTATAAACATATGAAGTGCCTGGAACCTAAACAGTTTCCTAACGAGCTGAAGGCACTCCTGGTTCGTTCGTTTCGTTCCTGGCGGAATTTCATCCATCCCGCCCGCGGGATCGATGTAGCGTCGATGCATTCAAACAATAATAATTTATACTCGCGGGAAAACGAGGGAAAAAATTTTTGTGGTATGTTGTAGGGGAAGGAATGTCGAAAATTTTCCGATATGATAGAAGGCTGAACTCCGCTGAGATATCTCCGAAGATATCCACTATCCATTAAAGACAATCATAAGAATTTTTCATCATTTTTCCAGCTCTACTTTATTAATCTATTAATCTATTCTATACAGTAATTATTAATTTAAGGTTGGATTTCTCACCGTCGAAGAATGCTTTTTATCGAGAAATAAATGTCGAATCAAAATATTAAATGGAATCGCCAAGGTTCGTAGAAGAAGAAAGGCAATTTCATGGGAGAAAAAACATCATTTCTAAAATGCTCGACTTTGAGATTCGTTTTCTCTAAAACTTTTTATTCAATTTCATTAATATTTTATTTTTGAGATATGTGGACATTTAGAAACAAAAATCCGTTAAGTAGAAGTCGATATCAAAAAGTTGATTTTTGGCCAAATGGGTCACGATTTTCCAATCCGGACCACTGTGCGACACCAGGAGGCGGAGCTGACGGGACCGTCGCGTCGTTCCGCGTTTAATCTGCCGACAGTAGACGCGATCCGTCTTTGTTGTCGCCGTTGACGGTAGCGTCGTCGTCTTCGTAGACGTCTGGCATGTCCTTCTTTAATCCCTAGGTTGTCTTCGAGTGCATTCGAGGACACCGTCGGCTCCTTGGAACCGTTACCTCCATCCGCGATGCCAGCTACAACCGACGCGACGCAACCACCTCGTCGCACCCAAAGCCCGTCCTCGACGTTCCCGTTGTTCTCTTCGCCGTTGTTACGAGCAAAAGCCAGTTGACACAGTCGGCGACTCGGCCACCTGGGAAATACCGGGTAATGCCCGCAAAGCTGGTTTCCCCTCCCTCCAACCCCCTTCGTTTCCTTACTCGGTCCTCTTTACCTCCAACTCTCACCCCCCAACTCCACCCTCGAAGTCTTCTTTTTTCCGTTGTCTGTCTTTCGTCGGCCTCGTCTCGGCAACTCGCGCTCTTCGAAGAGCAAGAGAGACAAGTCTCTTCTTTCCACGAGCAGCCGACAGGCAAATGCGAACGAGCATCCGCGAAAATTGCCCCGACTTCCGTCTCGAGTTCTGTAATCAGGATTAGGACCTCGCCGCGCGATCCGGACGCTGATGATTTAATTCATCGAGCAGCGAGTCTTTCTATCCGAAGTCGAGTCTCCTCGTTACGAATAAAAACTACTCTAGATTGGCCAATGTAGGAAGTTCTTCGAAATCCGGTCGGTGGAAACATCGATTGCCTGGCCCCGGGGAAGGTTGCAGGCGAAACTTTTTGAACTGTATCCTTAACCTCTTAAGTGGCTACGACGGATTTGAATCGTCATCACCGTGTGTATTACAAAATGCCCGTGGCGTGTGTATGTTTGCATAAAATGAAATAATGTAGCACAGAATGTCCAATTCAAATATATTTGCTTGCGTGTAATAATAATAATAATTATAATACATAACAATAACTGTAATAGTTCTTATTTTATTTTTATTTATTCGATCTTAAAAATTCGGTATCAATCAGGAACTATTTATTTTACTTTTATTTTACAAATTATTCTCTATGTAGACGTGGCTTTGTTGCTCATAATGGAGCAAGGTTTCACCATTGCCTGTTGTATTACCGCACGGATTAGACTCGACTGATATTTACACTAGTTAAGAAAGCAGATTGGATATTAAAAGATCGGTGTCAATAGAAAACTATTTATTTTGCTCTTTCTTTACAATTTATGCTAAGTAGGCGTGGCTATGCTGCTCTTAATGGAGCAAGGTTTCACAATTGCCTTTTTTATTACCGCACGGATTAGACTCGACTGATATCATACTCGTTAATAAAGGAACTTTGATATTAAAAATTTATTTTACTCCTTTACAAATTATTTTAAGTAGTGACTTTGCTGCTCTTAATGGAGCAAGGTCAATGCTCCAAGGAGCACTCTGTCCCTATAACTGCTTCTTTTATTACCCCAGGACTAGACTCGGCAGACATACTTGTTGATAAAGGAAATTTAATATCAAAAGTTTGGTATCAATAGAAAACTATTTATTTTGCTTTGTCTTTACAAATCATACTAAGTAGGCGTGTCATTGTTACTCTTAATGGAGCAAAGTTTCATAATTGCCTTTTTTTATTTCCGCACGGATTAGACTCGACTGATATTTATATTCGTTAGTAAAGAAACTTTGATATTAAAAATACGGTATCAATAGAAAACTATTTATTTTGCTCTTTCTTTACAAATTATTCTAGGTAGGCGTGGCTATGCTGCTCTTAACGGAGCAAGATCAGTGCTCCAAGGGGCACTCTGTACCCATAACTCTTTCATTAGCCCAAAGCCTGGACTCAACAAACATCAGACTCATTAGTATAATAGGAAGTTTTATCTTCAAATTCAGTATCAATAGACAATTATGTATCTCGCCTTGCCTCTTCACAACTTAGTCTAAATAGGCGACCGTAATATAGTATCCACAAAGACAAACAATTCCATTCGAAAAGTGCACAAAACACCATACACTCTGGTCGCTTAAAAAGTCTATTATTTGAATTTCGTAACTATTATTTTATGAATATGTTTATTTTGTTTAAACAACGCGGTTGTCAGTTTCTCTTCTTCGAGTTTGCATAGTTATTCGCATGGGCCTCCGTCTTCTTGCCGCCGCACAGGAGACGTTTGGCTACCCGGTAGATGACGTAGAGGGTTACCAACACTATAACTGCGTATGCAGCCATAACGTCGACGAGATTACGAACGTACCACGGCATGCTCGCAGCTTCGCTCTTCACGTAGGGTAACCCATTGCCTCGGCCAATGTACTCTGTCCACCAAACTGCCGTTTCCAATGGCGTCGCTGGTCGATCTCTGAACGCTTTCGATAGTCTTCGTGCATTCTCAATGTATCTGTAACACAAGGTCATTTCAAGGTTAGAAGATTTTGTTAGGTCAACAGATTACTATTTCTTCACCTTCTATTACTATTTCATATCACCTTCACAAGGTGATATGGAGTCTCAAAAGACCCCAACTTCAGATTTTTGAAAAGAATTTTTATACGAATAAAATTAAATCTGTTTACTTTTTATTCTGTGTTAGTCCTTATCCCAAATTGATTAAAAACGAGGCTATTTATTTGTCGGGGTCTAAGAGACGACCCCACCTTACTATTTATGTGTTATTAGACCATACCTTGCAAGGGTTAATATATTGATCGTCAAATTACACCCTCCAGAAAATTCAGCAAAATTAAAATTATTTAGAGTAATTATTATTTAAAGTAATTATTAACATTTTGACTGTCACGTTGGTCATATATGGGCAGAGTCGCCAGAAGGGAGCTCGAATTGAGGGGAAAAAGGTACCCCCTCTCTGCCAGTACCGGATTAATCGTGGAAGCGTGGGGGAATAGCATCGTAGAAGGGAAAGATAGATTGGGGAAACTTTCAACAGGGTTGAATTTTTCTACCAAATTTAATCATTTTTAGTACAAATGGAAATCACAAAATGGTGGATTAATTCAAAATTTTCGTTTCGCTTACAATTAAGGACACCCTTGTATCAAATCCCACAAATAAGTCAATTTCTGAAATTTATTGTACTGAATTCATTGGATTAAAGTAAAAATAGTTTCCATTTTCTTTGTTGAAATTTATGCCAATGCAACTATTATTAGACTTAGCCCTTTAGCTACGACGCGGTCGGCCAAGAAGCTGTAAGCTCCAGTAGAACTTCTAGCAGAACTTCGGAATAGAACTTCTCCAACACGAAGCGCAAGTAAACTAAATAAGTAATGTCATGAATGTTTCGACGACTTTAAACACTATACATTTTGTCATATTTGCGTTTATATTGAGTTGTGACACAATTTTATTCGGTTGAAAATATAAAGATGTTCTAATTTCAACAATTTAGATGGGCTCGATGCAAATGCAGATTACACGTGATTAAATACAGTTACTTGTAATCGACGATTTATTGATAAACGGAAAGAAGATAACTAAATTATGTTACGAACCGATATAAAATTGGCGTGAATTATGTTTTTATTGATTTCCATTTGTCACACTTCAGGATTATAATTATTTGGATATACAGGGTGTCCCAACAATGTTGTATTTCCTGGAAGTTTATTTGAAATAACTTTTTCTTTTACAAAAATGTTTTCCGCGGCTTCGTTAAGGAGTTATTAACGAAAAACACGGACCAATACAGTGGACGGATTCCGAATCGTCTGTTGTAGGAGCGCTCTGATTGGTCCACATTTGTTCTTAACACTAAACCTACCGAGCTCTAAAAGTAGCCGATACATAATGCCTTATAAAAATAACAAGATTGAATTTATTTGAATTCTGTGCGGTTCATATTATGATATCTCCGCTGTTAAATGAATTTGTTTAAGCATTTACCACGAAAGTATCTTTATAATTTCAATAATTGTGAAATAAAAAATCTGGAGCCGGTCATGTGACCGGTGGTGGTAGGTTTAGTATTAATAACTCCTGAACGGAGCTGCGGAGAACATTTTTGCAAAGGAAAAAGTTATTTCACATGACCTTAGAAATCGCCCTCTTGAAGGAAATACAACATTGTTGGGACACCCTGTAAGTACAACAGCATGCTGCGAACTTGGTCTGTGAGCAACAAGTGATCCACTTTAGTGGCGCTTCGCTCCAAAGCATGACTTATTGTTCGAGAGAAGACACTTTAGTGGCTCACAGTAGCTAGGAAGTTAATAGGTAATTGCTATTCCTTTTAAACAATCGTCTTATGTGTCTTCCTATTGTCAGTTTATAGTCATTCCATATTTTTTCAATGTCTGCAGTAGCAACGATGTACTCCAATGTACAGTAAAGTCACTTTATTTTGCACACGACTGTGTTCTACACGGAGAAGTAACGCGTAGGGACATTATCTTTTTATGACTGCGTCTACCGCGCCGAGAGTACAAACGAAGTCGAACGTATCGGCCGGAGCGTATCGGTGTGAACCACTACTAATCCAATTACAAAACTTATTTAGTTTTCATTATTTTCTTTATGGGCCAACTTATTTCTGGTATTTTTCTGATTAAAATGACACCAAACACGATATAACTTCAATTGTATTTAGTGGTTCAATTGACGATGAAAGTTGCGAACGCAACGAAGAACGGCGTATGGGAAATTCTTTGAACTGTGCCGGCGACTGTCCGCGTCTCTTTCTTTCCCATACGCTGTCCTTCCTTGCGCCCGAAACTTTTGTAGTCGATTAAACCACTACATACAGTTGAAATTATATCGTGTTTGGTGTCATTTTAATCAGAAAAATGCCAGAAATAAGTTAGTGAAAGTACCATAAAAAAATAATGAAAAATAAAGAAGTTTTGTAATTGAATTAGTAGTGGTTCGCACTGATATACCCGAGCCGAGATCAATCATCGCCGCACAGTGGGACGAAACGGACGATTCCCTGGACATGGCTTTTTCACCCAGTTATTCCTTTATAAAAATTTAGATATACTCTATGTCATACTCTATGTATTTTTTCGTTCTGAATCGAATGGTGAAGTCCGTTTGACGATAGGAATGATGCGAAAGAAGCTACAGCACATTCATAGAACAATGATCTTGAATTTTTAATTTTTACATAAAACATTTAATGTTTACTTAAGAATTAATATGTAAATTAATATGTACTTAAGAATTAATAAAATTTATTTTTTATTTGATTTTTGATTTCTTAATTTTGTTTAATTTTTTGTAGATATGATTTGTTTAATTTTTTGTAGATATGATTTGTTTAATTTTATAAACCAATTTAAAATACAAAACAGTTTCAAAAACTGTTCGCTGTACACGGATACGGAGAGCTGAGTACTGATACTGAACGATAAGAGCAGAATTATCAAAAAGATCCTATGAGCTCTCTTACTGGGAAAAAGAAGTTTGAATTTTTCGTCCACGTTGGAGATTTTAAGTCGTGTCTCACTGTGCGCCGCCCTGCGGCGTTGGCCGGCAGTGGAGTGGGTAGGCACTAGACAAATTCTGGGAAGAAGATCGCGGAGAAATATCGCGACATTGCTGTACTCGGTTAATAGTAGATCATAAAATTATAAGAACCGTCCAATACCATCTAGTTGACCCGCAACAAATTGCTAAAAATGAACGATCTTTTTATGCGATCTGATGGGAGGATACAGTTAACGTTCTACTATGGCGCAGCGCGACGATGTTCGTAGGAGGCGCATTGCTCTCATTTTTTTTCCGCGGCGCAGTTGACAACGTTACCCGGGCGTGCGTTGCAGGTTGCAGGGACTGTTAAATAATTCATGAAACACGGAGATCGATCGACCACTCGATACTCGCGACGAGCGGAAAAAGATGCCGCGGGATACTTTATAAATATCTCGGGGTGCTTTTAACGGCCCGCTTATCGGTCACCCGGTAACAACCTTTTCCATATCGATGGGAGGTCCAGAGAGGCTGTCTCAACAACAGACACAACCGACAGAAAACAACGGACCTTCTTTGATAGTGTTGCTATTTGGAATTTGTTTATTCGAAACTCGCCATTTTGCACGGTACTAGATATCATTTTGTAAAACTTTCCTGTGCCACAATGCAACGAATGAACGAAAACGGTCATGTCAGTAAGTAGATACGGTACTTATTGGGTCGCTCGGGAAGTCATTTCGTTTTCTTAAGGGAAAACGAAAGCCAATTTTTTACCATTTAGAATAAGTTTTATGACATTTTGTTCTATCTCTTGCGATCCTTCAGGCAACTTAAAGATCTCATGCTCGTAGAATTCCTGTTTTTTATTAGCAAACTATTGAGTTATATGACTTTTCACGACTTTATTTGAAATTGCACCGCATAAAAAATGTTTAAAAAAAGCGAAAAAAATAGTAATCGATGGTACATCCTCTCTTTAAATAGCGCACAACTTTTTCTTTCGTGCGCTACATTTTTACCCTTGCGGTAATAAAAAAGCAAAAGGTGATGGAAATGCGTACTTTGATTTTGCATATTTGATGTGATGATAAAAACGTACTTGAAAGATTAGAAATGTAGTTACAAGATAGAAAATTACGTCCGTAATGTCAGCTGTCAAGATATACCACAATTTTGCGATTTGAAATAAGGTTAGTAATAACAAATGGAAGCAATGCCATCTCTACACGAAAAACGAAATGACTTTCCGAACGACCCAATATTTCCATAACTGTCGCAGAGATCTTCACCGTAACTGTTTCACGATTAAATTAAAATATTTCCTAAACTATTAACTTTCCGATATAACTAGGTTAATAATTTTTTATTTAGTATCGCCGAGCTTCATCTATTGTTGTATTAAAAAATACATAATTGCATTTTAGAAAACGTTGGTGTGACCTTTACGCGTCCACCTACGAAAAAACTGACGACGCTAAAATATGTCCCACTCGATAATGTTCAAATTTCATCTGAAACATTTTCTGCTACGAGCAGTAATAGCGGGAAAATCAAAATGTTGAGACACCCTGTATAATGATGACGATTAAATCCGTTATAGCCACTTAGGAGGTTAAAATGGTGCACATATAATAAACCTATACATATATTGTAGTAACTATACTGCGAATTTTTATGCAAGATAAAAATCGTTTGCATTAATTATAAGTAGGCAGCGGAAACAATAGGAATATTATATTATTTTCAATCTATCGAACACATTACGAATAAAAATAAATTTCCATTTCCCTCCAGTTTGTTGCAATTTTGGTAGAAAGATTTTATTTATTTATCTGTTCAGTGCGTTTGTTAAATTGTTAGAAATGTATTGGTACTCTTAAATTTTCGTAAACATTTTATTTTTGGAAATTACAAAAAATCCGCAGTCTATTCATAAAATTCATAACATTGTGCATAATGGCACAGTAATTTTTTTCAATTTTCGAAAATTCAGGCTTGTCGTAGCCCTTCAAAAATTTGGGTTCTGTCCAGCCAGCTCGAAACGCAGTGCATCTGTGGCAGAGAAGCAACAGAGAGCCATGGGGGCGCAGGAAAACACGGAGAGCTTTGGCGAAAGGGGTGGGTGGCGGGGCGGGGGTGAGGGGTTGCTCCTGGCCGTGCTCGCGCTCGCAACCAGCCCCGACGACCCGGAACACACAATTTACCAATCGGTATTCTCCATTATTCGTGTTTACAGCTGCAGGCCGCGAATCAACCTGGCCCCCCTGTTATTTGCCTCGGTCAAATTCAGTCGCAGCCCTGCGGTGGTTTTGAATTAACCATCAATTTTAAGCGCGTTCGTCGTCCCTTCTGTCGACATCGCGCGCTCGACTCCGCTCGCGAACCAACGATGCGATGGCTCGCAGGGTGTCGGATGGACACCGGTGTCCAGGAAATTAATTTATTGTTCCGTGCACAACAACCGGCAGGACAATGGAACACGCAGAAAGATGAGGAGGGAGCTTCAGGTAATATGGGAAATAAAGTTCAATGATGCTCTATTTCACGGGGATAGATTGTCCGTCAGATGTTGGTAATTTTTCCCAAGTACTCAAAATGGGGGGTTTAATTGTTAGTTTAATCTCGTTGTAGTCCTCATTTAAACATTTTTCTTCTTTTTTTTATTAAGTAATTTTACCTTTCATAGGGCAATCGTTTACAATATTCTTCAGATGATATACAGGGTGTCCCACGTAACAGTTCTCACGATTTTTTAAGTACTTGCGATAATCTGACAAAAAATATTTTCAACAAAAGTTGATCAGCTTTCGATTGGCTACACGTCGCAATGAAAAAAAGTTCGAAATTTCTTTTTTTTTAAGTATTGTCAAGGCCACCTTCATTTTTTAAAATGGAATGTCCTACTTTTTATACCATAAATCGATAGAGTATCTATCTATTTATCTATCGATAGAGTATAATAAATTGATTTATACAAGATTAATGTTATAAAGACAATATTTTACAAGAGCGACAGTTGTAATATCAGCCTATTTTGTGACATAGTGCTATAATTAAATAAATAAATTGTTCGTGTATGGTAAAGGATTAATTACATAAATAGAATATTTTGCCAGAACGAAAATTATAATATCAGCCTATTTGGAATATAGTACTCTAATCACAGAAATAAAAATATATTTATGGTTTTAATTTATTGGTAATGGCAATAAGGGTTTTCTTTGTAATAAATTGATTCATAAAAGGTTAATTACATGAAGAGAATACTTTGTAAGAGCGAATGCCGTAATATATTTTAATGTTAATCGTCGAGGGACCAGGGATGAAACTTTTCTAAGGCCAGCATGCTCAGGATACGACGAGAGGGTGGAAGTTACGGCTCTGTAACGAGTAACGAATAATACATTTACATCCTTAAGGGTATCACCTTCGAAGCCACTCGAGCATGTTTCAAATAACTCACTATATCTACCATGAATGCTCTCGAGAGGATCCCTATAGGGGAATACGTTCTTCAAAAGCCGGAAGATTTAATAGGTAAAATGAACGAAGGTGCGGCATACTATAGTGATCCTCCGCTTTAAAAATCTAGTGTTTAAGCGTGCTGCAAACTTTCTTTTCGATTCTATTTAATTTTTTAAATTTCTTTGCATTAATTTTTGCTTTGTTATTTAAGCACAGTTGTATTCTTTATAACGTTTTATAACTAACATATAATTATTTCAAATCACTGAAATTCTGAAAGGACATTATTTCAAACATTATTTCAAACATTATTTATGTCAAACATTATGTCAAACATTATTTCAAACAACATATTATATTACTTTATAATTACTTTCAGGCTTTTGACCATTTTTGAAATGACATTATTTGAAATATCATTTGAAATTATATTATTTGAAATATTATTTTAAATAACATATTATTTTATTTAAGTAATTATTTGAGATATTTCTTAAAATGTTCTTCAAAATGATGTCTGGTGACCTGATCATCAGAATCGAGTCTGGTGTATATAGACATCCTTCGTTGTATATTATTTTGAGAATTATTTCTTTTATAAAATTTGAAATAAAAAAGATGAAGAAATAAAATACATTATTTGAAATTGCTAAGACAATATTGAAGATACTTGTGCGAAATAAATTATATCAAATAGTTATTTCTTATTTCAAAACAAGTCAAATTCATAAATAATATATAGACTGCGGATCTTATTGCAAAATAAAAAATGTTTGCATTGATTGCAGGACACAGGAGCCAAATAAAAATAGTATTCTTCTTTTGATTATCCTATTAAGATGAAACTAATACGTTGATGTCCTTAAATATTTTTAACATGTCCACTGCTTTAAATTACGTACCCATTTCCGTCATAAATGCATAAAATCCGCAGTCTAATAATATGTTACCTCAACGATTATTTTCCAAATAATTTATTTCGATAATGTCAAAGCTTGGTTCCAACCAATTCAGGCATTAGAGCCGTGCAGAAACCACCCCCTGGATGCTACTTGGCCGGCCACAAGGGTGCGATAGCATTCCACGGATCACGGGGCCATCATTCTTTCGGCGACCGCAATTAGAATCCCCTAACCGAATAATTCCTGCGCGTAGGGTGCCGCAGATGAGTTGTGCGTGCACGAGCTCTGTCCCGGAAGTCACATCGTGGAAAACGAAGAGGCCTCCCCGAGTCCCTACGATAACGTTTCAAGTACTCGGGAAGTAAGTTCATAACGTGCCTGTGTATATGGTGCGCGTTGGTGTACGTGTGTGCCCAGGCCGAGCGACAACGATCCCAGATATCGTGGGAATTATGATCCCCCGGAGATACGAGTCGTCCTCAGAAATGGGGATAGAAACGGTTCCTCGCCTAACTTTCGCTACATCTGCCTGCAGACTTTCCTGGCAAATAATTTCGCACGGTTTCCGATAACGCTACCACCACCCAACACCCCAACCCCCCAACCCCTTCCCCACCTACCTGCCTCTAACTATTCCCTAACCCTGATCGAAAGAATCGCAGGAATTCACGAGCTCCCGAGGAAGATACGACCCTCGTCGTTTTCCACTTCATTTGCGAAATCTGTGCGAAATGATCGCTAAATCGGTATGCCCTCATTACTAGTGCAATATTATCTCCGTAACTGTCCAATTCTATCCTATAGACGTCCCAAAAATTCTCTATCCCATAGGCGTCCCCTAAATTCTCTATCCCATAGGCGTCCCAAAAATTCTCTATCCCATAGGCATCCCAAAAATTCTATCCCCTATAGAGTATTCTATTCTACAGTGACGGCCACTAATATTCAGACACTCTTAAAAAGACGATAACTTTTTTAATATTGTACTATACGATCTGAACTTTTTTTGGAAGCTAGGGCAATTAGTTTGCTACAGGATGTGAAATAAAATTTTTTCAAAAATTGCAATTCCGACCAATTGCCCCTACCACGCGCTTTGCGTCACGTGACTGCGAGAATACGGCCTCCTATATGTATACATGCAATCTTAGTTTCCCACCCTCTATGGTTCGCGAGCCACAAGTTGCCCAGGCCTGTTATACACACCTACAGTGAACCACAGTAATATTCGCACACTTTTAAAAGGACGATAACTTTTTAAATATTGGACCATATGACGGATTTTTTTTGAGAAGTTAGAACATGACGTGAATAAAAAATTTTGAAAAAATTGCAATTGGTTGGAATTACAAGGAAAATAATAGAAGTTTACATTACAATTTTTTTATGTATGTGGGTCAATATTGAAAAATTTAAAAAATACATTTTGTAAATCTTTGTTAATTATACATATTCTGAAAATTTCATCAAAATCGGTAGATGCGGAAAAGAGCTACGGACATTGAAAAATGCAAAAATCTTTAGATTTATTTCGGTAATAGGCTGAAAATCGTGAAAAAGTGCAATTTTCATTTTTAAACGTTTGTAGCTTATTGCAACGTTGACCGATTATGATGAAATTTTCAGTATATATGCGGATCTTTATGCAAAATAAAAATGTTCTGCATTAATTGTGGGAAGCAGGAGTAAAATATAAATTGATTTCATCCCTTGATGATTTCATTGCATTTAAAACAACATTACAATATTCTGAAATTTTTCTAATCTTTCACCGTTTCATATTTCACCCAGCCAATTTCTTGATAAATCCATAAAAATCCGCAGTCTAATGATAATGTATCAAACCAAACATAATCGATCAGAAGCGCATCGGTGCGAGACAGTCCGCGAACACAGTCGAGAAAGAAATTCCGCGTGCGACGGCAGATAATGTTCCAGGGTGGTGAGTGCGAAGGGTGCGGGCACATAACGAATGAAACTTCCGGTTATCGGGATCTCGCCACGGTCCTTTGCCGCTTGCAAATTCTCTGGAAACGAGTCACGAATATTCCCGGCCACGGAGCTCCCGAACATGACGACGCTGAATATGCAGGTACACGCAATTAAAATATTCGCGAACGCGCTCGCGCTCTTGCTCGCGCGCCACCCCGCGTGGAAAGTAATTTCCCGAGGAAAAGGAATTTTTCAAAGTTAGTTTGCCAGTCTCGTCATGCGTTATATTGGCCCGTGAAGTTGGCGAAATTCGAGGCGGACCCGGGCGCAAAGTAATCTTCGTCCCCTCGTAATTCCTTCGAAGTTACTTTACGATTCACCCGGAACCGGCTGGCTAGCCTGCCGCAGCTCTGCTTCTGCTCCGATCTGCTCGGCTCCGCTCTGTTCCGCTCCGATCTGCTCTCGGCTCCGCTCTGTTCCGCTCCGATCTGCTCTCGGCTCCGCTCTGTTCCGCTCCGATCCGCTCTCGGCTCCGTTCTGTTCCGCTCCGATCTGCTTTCGGCTCCGCTCTGTTCCGCTCCGATCTGCTCTCGGCTCCGCTCTGTTCCGCTCCGATCTGCTCTCGGCTCCGCTCTGTTCCGCTCTCGGCTCCGCTCTGTTCCGCTCCGATCTGCTCTCGGCTCCGCTCCGATCTGCTCTCGGCTCCGCTCCGATCTGCTCTCGGCTCCGCTCTGTTCCGCTCCGATCTGCTCTCGGTTCCGCTCTCGGCTCTGCTCTGTTCCGCTCCGATCTGCTCTCGGCTCTGCTCTGGTTATCGCTCGCCAGCCAACTCAGACACGTTACCAACTTACTTTCCGGCTTGTAACGTTATCGCGGCGAACCGAGAGGCCTCCTCGTCTCTCCCAATTAGCCGTGGTAACCGAACTCGCAGCCACCCACCCTCGCCCACAACTCCCCAATCTTCCGGCGCATTATTCAGGATTCTCCCACCCGCCGTCTTCTAAATTATAAACCATAAATTTCGGATCGTATTACAAATCGCGTCGCAATTACGCTGCACCGCGCCGCGCGCCACTCGCCCCGAAGTTCAGCTGGAAAATGAAGCCACCTCCGCCCTGGAAAATCTTGTCGTGCGCTCTCTTCGAATTAACACGTTTAACACCTGGGGTTGGCAGTTTTTCAGAAACGGTTTGTTTCGATTAACCCCCTGCTCTTAGATTTATTTTAGGGTTTCAATGATTAGAACTTTTTGTGTAGTTCATAATTTCTAGTAGACTTCGATAGCCGAGTATCACTAATTTTTGGGACCCGATCCGATCCGTCCCGTGTCATCAAAACCCGATTCGATCCGTCCCGAGTCATCAAAACCCGACCAGACCAGTCTCGAGTCATCAAAACCCGACCAGACCAGTCTCGAGTCATCAAAACCCGATCAGACCAGTCTCGAGTCATCAAAACCCGACCCGACCATTTCCGAGTCATCAAAATCCGATCCGATCCGTCCCGAGTCATCGAAATCCGATCCTACCCGTCCCGAGTCATCGAAATCCGATCCTACCCGTCCCGAGTCATCGAAACTCGATCTGAGGTTCGGGCACCCGAAATTTTCGCCCACCCCTTTCGGGAACCCACGAAAATCTGTCATTCGAGTTTCCGAACAATATAAATTTTCGAGTTCCCGACCCGGCTGTCACTAATTTTCGGGTACACATCACCCATCTCTAGTAAAAATATGTCGAAAAAAAGGAATAACATTTTTTCGTTTGACGCCTCGTTTTCGAGAAAATGAAGATAAATGAGATTTATATATCTAAATTCTAGATCGAGACCGTGGTACATATGATGCATAGATTATAATGAAGTCGTTCCTGTTTCAAAGTCATGGTCAACATGTTCATTTGAATAGATCGTATAGCATACTGAATCTTGTTTATTTCATGTGACCTTACATGCCTGCAAGCAGAGGCCATTAGTTATTAATTCAAGAAAAAATATAATGTGTTGAAAATGGGCATTCCAGTCAACGTTTCAGCTACACGTAACTATTATTTGCTTTGAATAAATGTCATTCTGTTTTACAAGTTGCATTATAGCATTAGTTCGGACATATTTCATCGAACAAATTGGATCGTTATATTTCATATTTTATCTATGATTTTACATCGTAATTTATATTCTATTCACTATGTTTGAATTTAAACTTTCGTCAGATATTTAAACGTGATATGAACATCGTCCGTATCAAAAATAGCTTCTGCATTTTTAAGTTATATTATATCATACGTCCATCAGACAAATTTTCTAACGTGCAAGAAAATTACTACAGTAAAGTCGCGTTATTTTGCAAACGGCTATGTTCTACACGGAGAAGTAACGCGTAGAGACACTATTTTTTTATGACTGCGTCCATCACGCCGAGAGTACAAACGGAGCCGAACGTAGAAAAGGACAGCATGTACTACCACTACTAATCCAATTACAAAACTTCTTTAGTTTTCATTATTTTTTTATGGGACTTTCACCAACTTATTTCTGGCATTTTTCGGATTAAAATGACACCAAACACGAGATAATTTCAACGAAGAACAGCGTATGGGAAATTCTTTGAACTGTGCCGGCGACGGCAACTGTTCGCGTCTCTTTCTTTCCCATACGCTGTCCTTCCTTACGCCCGAAACTTTTATCGTCGATTAAACCACTAAATACAGTTGAAATTATATCATATTTGGTGTCATTTTAATCAGAAAAATGTCAGAAATAAGTTGGTGAAAGTCCCATAAAAAAATAATGAAGAATAAAGAAGTTTTGTAATTCGATTAGTAGTGGTTCATACCGATATACCCGAGCCGAGATCAATCATCGCCGCCGTGCGGCGTTAAGGGGCCCATTCACGATCCATATTGTATTAATTAATCAATCACTATTATTCACGATCAATCATGTTGCGCAATATGCTTGATCGTGAGTGGGCCCCTTAACGCCGCACGGCGGCGATGATTGATCTCCCCATTAGCCGTCAGTGGAGTGAGTAGGCACTTGACAAATTCTGAGGATCCGGTCGCTGAGAAATAACGCGACTTTACTGTATATGTTTGAAACTACTACAACACATATATACTTGAGTGTAACTATGTGGCACAATTAGAAGAGAGTAGAATCGCATAACACCTGGTTTTTAGTGTATGAAGAATGGAAGGGTGGGTTACACATTTGAAAATTGTAAACCAAGTCGATTCTTTAGCCTTGAGTCTGATTAAGATTAAATAACAATAAAAATTAAGCCCAAAAATGTACAGGGTGTCCTAAAATTTGGTCAGATATCTCGCCTAATTCAGTTTTGTCGATGACCAGTCAAAAGAGACGTCGTACCCAGTGAAAAACACTCGTTAAGGGTTGTAATTAGCTGCTCCTCATCGCCGCAAATTCGTTAACGTTGGCAGGATATTATCGACGCGTTATTCCGCGTCGGAAACGAGATACAGCTGTAACGCGACCGCGAAACGCTTAACAAACAGCCGGCGAAACGACCGGCGTGGTCCGCGACCCCAAGCTAATTGGGCTAGAAGCAGAAAAGTCCGACACCGGGTATGTTTCATTTGCACCTGACACAAACAACGTTTAAATCCTCAATTACAGTCGCTCGGCCGTTACGCAGACAGGATATCCGTTTGACGTACGTGCCCGTTAATTTTCGAACGCGGTTCCTGCGCCCCCGTCGGTGGGGTGGGGGATGCACCAGCGACACGAGCTACACACCATTCGAAACGTTTCCGTGGAAATGCCCGGCCCCTTAAATTGTTTTGGTTAAAGGCTTTCTCCTGTTTCGGCCGCGTCGAATGTCCGTGATTCGGTTGTTACCCAGTTCGGTGGCGAACGTAAGTATTTTCGCGTGATTTGCAGAATCCCGTTCGAGTACGCCATCGATGAACACCCTAGTATATTATCAACCCTTCAAGGATGAAGTCTGATACCCGAAATAATTGCGACGGAAATTTGTGTTTTGTGCTCTCGTGTATTATTTATTATTTAGGGGGTACATAACCCTGTAAAATCTAACATTTTTTTTGTGCGTATAAAGATACTGCAAAAAGAAGATTTTTTTAGGGACCATTAAGCAACATTCTCCCTTTGTGTTCATATTTTTTTCGTTATATAGTATTAAAAAATAGCGGAGTTATGTAACATTAACTCCATGTCCAGCAAAATCTTGGTAGCTTGCACCCTTGTAAAAGTGACGGGAATATAAAAAATAAAAAAGTTTTAACGAAACACTGTTAACATGAGATTAGGCCACCCTTCACATCACAAGTTTCAAATGCCTCACCCTGTACATATATGTACAATGCATTGTCATTACACATTATAGTTTGTTATATTTTATATAATTTTATTTCACATTGTGTTCATTCCCTATATAATTTTATTTTAAATATTATATAGTTATATTCTCTCTATAGTCTTCAACTGTTAAAATAGTGGTGGTTTAATATAATTATTATATACACCGTAGTTTCATACAATTTCTGTCCAGCAACAAAATGAACTACATATATTCTAAAACTTCTATAGATGAAATTTTTTGAAAACCATGTATATATATATAAAACCATATGTTTTCTTATTATTTATTACTTTCTTATTATTTATTACTTTCTTATTATTTATTACTTTCTTATTATTTAAAACGATCAAGTATCATTGATTATATTTTATATTATATATTTATTATTTATTACTTTACTTTCTTATTATTTATTACTTTACTTTCTTAATATTTATTACTTTACTTTCTTATTATTTATTACTTTACTTTCTTATTATTTATTACTTTACTTTCTTATTATTTATTACTTTCTTATTATTTAAAACGATCAGTAGTATCATTGATTATATTTTATATTATACCTTTATATTATGGATTATTATATTATAGATATAAAAATCAATGCTGCTTCAATTGGCACCATTGCATTCATTTCAAGAAGTATGCGGATAGCGACGATGCGATACTGGTTTGGATAATCGAGATTCAGATAATTGACGCTCTGCTGATAATTTTAAACTGGATGCTGGAAAATTAGAATTTAGATGGTGCATTAATCATCTGTTTAGAATGCAAAAAGTCTTGTACTAGCAATTCTTATGGATATTCATTAAAGGAGATTATCCCATGATTATTTCATTAATTACTATTCTGCTTTGGAGTGACATTTTTTACCTCGTTGAGATTTTTTTAAATGTTTAAAATTTTACGAGCTGTATTTCCTTAAACAAAATCGTTTTTTTAAAGTGTCTCATTGTTTAGCCCGACTTTATTAAGTATTATTATAATTATTTGAATAATGAGAGATTGTTAAACCGTTGAAATATTCTGAATGAGCTGCCACTCACCTTTGATTAGTTAAGAAAAAGCTAGACATAATTAAAAAGATGCACGCAGGCTGAATACGCTTCGCTTGAAATTGCATAACGAAATCGTTTAACGTGTATCGATTTGAACAGCTGCCTCTGATGGAAGGATAATTAAAATATATTGATGCATAATATAAAAACAGGTGTATTACTGTTTGAATCAGCTGGTATATACATATTTGAATACGATCGAAAGCATAGAGAATGCTGCTTTATTTCATTTTCTCATTTCCACTTTACGATTACTCTCGTTTCTAATTATAAACATTCTTAATCGATATATCAATATATTGTTTAAACCCCTGTCTGGCGCAACGAGGAAAAAGTCCGGGCGAAATGAATTTCATAAGCCTGTCTTGCGTTCTTTCCTGCGTGAAAATAAAAAAGCAAAATATGTCGAAAATACACAGTTTGGTCTTTCATTTTCAACTTAATATAACAACTGAAGGACGTGACCAAATCAAATACTTCTTTGTTTGAAATGAAGTTTGAACTGTCATCGGTCAAAATATATAGCACTTGTGCCGATTGAGATGACGTTTCTAACCTAAAAATACGCGTAACTCCATCTATTGCAAAAATCCGTCATGACTTTTCCGACGACCCGATATAAAGTAATCTTCATACAAAGTAATTTTTATAAAGTACCATAATGCACTTTTAGTGGTCTGTCGAACCTAGTGTTAAATCGGAAGTTACAAAAAGCTATCTCGGCAAATCATTATTAGTTGCCGGTAGGTCCAATGGGTTCTGGGGAGTCGGTCATCGTCAACCGTGACCAACTACTTCGAATTAATGAAATGCAGCACCCAGAAGATCCCAGGAGGAGCGAAAAAGAGGAGCAGTTGGTTTAAGGAGCTGTGACGAATTTACAGTGACTACGTTCTTTTCAGCTCTTTCGCGCTCCAGTTCGACAAATTTTCAGCTAACGAGTGTCATCAAGAACACTACGAAGAATGTTTTCTTTCCGACTGTACCGTGAATCTTTCGGCTTAATTAATCCTTTCGGTTTAATTAATCCTTTCGATTCCCCGCTTGGCTATTAGACGTATGCTACCTCATCAACACACCATTGTACTAAGGTAATTGTATCATGCTTCGATCATACTTTATTTAAATAGAATTCCTAATTTATTATGAATTAATACGTGTAAGTATTTTATGGAAGAATATGTTCTGAATACAAAAAAAAATTGGTGGCCCTCAAAATGACATTTTGTACGTATTACTGCGGACGAAAGAGAGCCATGTACTAATTACTGCGTACATCTTTTCGTGCACTTCACTTTACTTTGTTTTTTTCTTATTTTTGTTACTGTTTTTTCATTACTTTTTGATTTAATTTTTGCCAGACTTTCTTATTTGATCTATAATTTGTACCTTTTATAACGAATGTTTTTTCAAATCCTAAGATTATAAAAGTATGAGAATGATTGACAATTTTGTTTGTCTCGCCAACGAGGATACATTCTCATTGAATTGTATAAATTTATTCAGGGTAAAATATTTATTCTTACGTATTTTAATCTCATTGGGAAAAAATACCGCAGTAAAACGTATACCCACAGTAATAGGTACATGTACCCTAGAATATGATTATGAACAATTGTAGTTGATAATGTACTGTGAGAGCATTATTACTAACACTTTAGTCATTTGTAACATATTTGTGCAATGTATTCGAGTATCTGATAAAAATGATTAAATTGTTGCGTCGTCGTTTTCGGCGGCGGTTGCGTAATAATTCGAAGGTAAATCGATAAAGCAACATTAGGCCGGTGTGCGGCCGAATAAAGGCGAGACGATCACATCCTCGCTTAGTCGCGTCGAGCTTATCGAAGCTCCGGTGGAACGATGAAAAAGGAAAGAACGAAGGTGAAATAGCCCTCGGGCCCCGAGCTCCGATCCAATTAGATTTTTAATAAAAGTTTACCCATCCCGCCGCTCTGTCCCGCGAGTCACGTACCGGTTTGCGTCCCTACAGGCTGAGAAAAAGATTAACTGGTTCCCAGGGTAACCAGCCTTTTGACACCGGACTACCGGATGACCTACTGCCACTGGCGGATTAACGAGTTAGCAAACCGCCGTCGATACTTGAAAATCCCATGGAACTTTTACACTTCCATACTTACTTTGTCTTGCGAGAAACGCGGGGAACGTCCGCAACAGCAACTTCTATTATGTTGAACCGCGAACAATTTAGTTTTCAAATTTTCGGAGTATTTAATATTAAACCTATGTTGTTTTTAATACAATGATCTCTGTGGGCGTGTAATGATCCATGTGGACGTGGCTTCATTGCTCTTAACTTCGTCAGAGCCAGATCTAGTTCTAATGCTCCTCTTTGTAGAGTGCTCCGAGTGGGTGTGGTTTGGGCATGGCTCTTCCATGTCAATCCTAAACTCTATACATCCCTTCATTTACATCACTTTAATTTTGGGAAGCCCATAAAGATACTCTAGTGTTGAAGTTCCTCTGGATGAAATGCTCTGAGTGGGTGTGGTTTCATTATTCTCCACTTCTGCAAACCTCATAGGGTAATCTATGTCCATGTCAAGCCTGAACTCTACAGCTCATAAGCATCTGAAGTACGGAGACTTTCTAGTTTTGCAGTTTTTGCAGTGTAAAATGGTCGCCCACGTCCGAGTGGGCGTGGTTACGTTACTCCCCACTCCTACAGACCAAAGAGTACATCATAGGGCAATCTATGTCCATGTTAAGCCTAAACTCTACAACTCATAAGCATCTGAAATACAAAAGACCCTTCAGAGTTTTGAAGTTTCTCAGTGCAGAACAGTCCGAGTGGACGTGGTTTCGTTACTCTCGACTTCTACATAGCTATGTGCAATTCCCCATAGGAAAATCTCTGCTCATATCAAGCCTAAATGCCTAACTCGAGCATCTCCTAAAAATGTAGTTTTGAAAACCCTTGTTCTGTACGCACTATCCCACGTGGGCGTGGTCTCATGGCCCTGACTTCGACAAGTCAAAGCCCCACGGGGGAGTCTATACCCACAATCGTTACACAGACCCCGCAAAAACCACGTAGATTCCGAAGCTCTTGCGCTCTCCAGTAATTTCTTCAGTGGAAGGAGTTTTGGTTGAGGAAATGAGGTCGCCCTTTAAATAGACCGTGGCCAAAGGCGGTCCTTAACATAGAACACGTCCCCCCCCCCCCCCCGAAGACATTCGGCGTGGCTGCTCCTACGAAATAAGTATTTCGAGTTCGAAGGGTGGGCGGGAACCTTGGCAGCCAGCGCGGATGCATAAAGTTCTTGCTGTCCGAGGCACCAATTCTAAATTATTACGGGCCGGCACGGCGCAGCGGACATGTGGCATCTACGTATTTGTAATCCCTTCGCCGTAGTGTTCGCCAACCACTTGGCAGATTCTGGGCAATGAGGCAGGGACAGCAGTCATCGTGGACCGGCCACGTGGTGGGAAACGTAAATAGTTTGCTGTCGATGATAGTACTTTATTCCACGCGGTAATACAAGGTGTCCCAGAAAGAATGCAAGAAAAAGAAGGGGTTGATCCCTGAGGAGAGTCAAGAAGTGCCTTCAAAAATATGTTTTCATAAACAAAACTGTGAATGGTCCTAAACATCCTTACTTATACCCAAAAATCATTGCTTATACAGGGTGTCCCAAAAATCATTGCTTATACAGGGTGTTCCAAAAATCATCATTTATACAGGGTGTCCCAAAAATCATCATTTATACAGGATGTCCCAAAAATCATTGCTTACAAGGTTGTCCCAAAATTCATCACTTATGGTTTCCCTAAAATGTTGTACTTTCTCGGAAGGGGCCCTCCTGTAGTTGATCAATAATCGATATTGTACTTCATTGAACCAAAATTGTGTTAGAAGAGTTAGAATATATAATTAAATAAAAAGAAATATTAATTAGTGAAGAATTACAGTATCGTCCTGGGAGAAATTGCATAAAATGGTAGCGCCAATAAATAACAGCGATGCCGCAAGAATTGGTGTCCAGCGAGTCCAATTTTATCATTGTGTCAATTAATCACGATCCCGTGGGACGTATATGATATTAATTCCGATCGGGTCGAGATTGTTCAATTTTTCGTGGTGAGAATTTACTGTAAACGGAAATTGCGCACTTCCTAGTACTATCTCCATTTTCAATAATATTTATGCTTCCGACTTGTCTAGAACAATTATGTGTTGCTCCGTTTGAAATATCGCGCTGACACGTGTTAATCAACCATCAAATCAATGTTTTCTATAACATTATGCTCGCAGCAGGAAAGGAAATCATCGAAGACAATGATTGACGGTAATTGACGTCTCAATTACACGGAAAAATAACAGTCTCTTGATTAAGGTAAATTAGTGAACACATAACAAATTTTGATTTCTTATAATTAACCCTTAGCAACAAACTTATTTTAAACAATTTTGTTTACTAATTATATCAAGTATAGCACTCAAACTTTGTTGTAGTTTACATTTGTGGAACTTATATTTGTTTTTAACTAAAAAATATAAATAAGGGAAGAACCAAATACATATAAGAACTCTTTATTTAAACGTTTTATTTATTGTAAACGTTTTATTTATTTATTTTATTAAATGTAAATTAATACATTTTTCTTTCTCTGATGTCGAGTTACACTCGACAAAGAAGTCGAAGAGTTAATATATTATTACACTGACTAAAATCATATCAATTTTTCAACTCTGATACCAAGTTTTGTTTTCTTATAATTAATATATTAAACTGAGTCTCAGGCCTGTTAAATAAATTTTACATATGAAACATTCAAAATGTTTCTTCTATTTGTGACTGCATGATCTTGAAGGTCATTATGTCGTATATCAATTATAATGAATTCGTATTGGCATATGCTTTCATATAAAATAAAAAAATACATAGCATTCCATTTAAAAAATTGAAGATCACCTTCACTGCTAAAAAAAATACACAGAACTCAAAAAAAATTACAGACGCCATTACATTGCTTGCAAAAAACAGTGTAACTTTTTTATTATCTCTTTTAACGAGTACTTTCGAATACTTTCCGGGACCACTGTATATAAAAATTGTGTGAGAAATGTAATTGCCATTTACCACGACAGACCGTCCACGTGAGAATTCCGATAACACAGAAACGGTTTATCCGAAGGGAGTGCGCGGAAGGCAAGAAGGCTTTGAAAAGAGGGTTGCGAGTCAAGAAAAGCGCCCTTTAACCTCCATCATTTCGAAATTTGCACGGCGAGCGGAACGGCGCGAGTGAATCACGACGAATCGTAGTAAATCTCTCGCTAAGGAGGGGTTTTTCTCGTGACGGTAGCTCTCGCAGAGCCCGCGTCGAACGCGTCGTCTGCGGAGCCTGTCTCAAGAGATAAGATTTTGATCTCGTTATGCAGCGAGGGAGTCTCGTTCGGCTCACGCGGGGATCTAACGAACGCGGCGGGCGCAGTTTTATTTGCGTTCTCGCATTCATCGGACTTATTAAGCCTCGGTGTCCCAAATAATCCCGGCAGACGCCTTTGATCTTATAATAATCGAAACTTCCTGGCCGAATTTAATTCTCCGGGCGAGCTTCGAGCTGCCGCCTCGTTCCATCCGGGCTGGAGATATGGTTCGCGCTGAATGGAGTTCGTGGTTCGCTGGAAATTTGCGATCCCGCGGGAAACGCCGGAAAGACGTGGCTTTGGAACTGGGTAGAATTAAATGACAAGCCACCGACGCGATGTCCCGAAAATGACGCGATCCCGAGGCCCACTTATCTTCCATTTTCCATCGATCATTCCGCTATCCTGCTTCGAAACAGCAGCGACGCTACTGCACGGAGTTGGAACCAGTGTCGCCAGAAACGACCAAAACTGGTCGGTTTTACCTCTCATCCTTTTCCCCTTCCACTATCCCATTCCACCACCATCAGCACACCAACGTCCTCCACTAAGACCGTAGACTGGTCACGTGACGTGCCGCGTGGAGCCGGTGCCCGTCGTGCACGCGCAACGTGTCCCCCATTCGCCCCACTCAATCCCCATCGCGCATGCGCAGTGTCACATATCTCTGGTCATAAGAGAGGGGGTAAATTGTATTCCCCTCGATTTTCTCGATCTGGCGACACTGGTTGGAACCGTGTCGCCAGATGAGAGGAGGGAACACGAATTGAAGAGGGAAAGTTACCCTTCCTCTACCAGGATCGGACATGCATGACAAAGACGAGAGCTGGGTCACTAGTGATGGGATCTGAATCACTTCGAATCGCTTCGATTCAATGTTCACGACAAAAAATTCGAATCACTTGCAAGATAATTCGAAGCTTAGAACTCTTGAAACTCTTGGACGTCTTGAAAGTCTTCATTGTCTTGAAAATCTTGAAAACCTTAGAACTTTGGAAGGTTTGTAAGAATTGAATCTCTTGAAATGTTACATCTATCACAAAACAATGATTACGTCATGTCAGCATTGGGATGAATAACAGTATGAATCCAATATTATAAAAAGTATAACGTTTATTAAGATTATCAAGACTGAAAATCACCTTCCCTAATGGCGGAAAAATTGTGATCAGTACGCAACGTCGCAGTTTCGTTTGAATCGCCGCGTCACGTGTTCTCCACCAGCACGTGAACAGCCGCATCCGAATATCCGAGGCAAGGATAAGATTTCCGGATTTTGATCTCGTTCTATCCCTCCCCCCCTTGTTCCCTCCGAACTTCGTTCTCCGTTCCCCTACTCTTTCTGGCTCCATCCTACTAGCCGGACGTCGAAATTTTCTTCCTAAGGCCCTCCGCCGTATTACCCGGGCGACTTATCGAGTTACAAAGACGTATATCGTCGGGAAGCGATTGGATTTTCCCGACCACCGTCTAGCACCCGAAGAAGGAGAAGCCTCTGGGGAACGAGATCGCTTTTACACACAGGGTGCTCCGAAATACGCGTCCATCGGACATCAAATGAGGATCCCGCGATTTTTAATTGCAGATTTAGGAAAAGTTGTAGAGGATCATCCATATACTGTGGATCTTTATGCTAAATAAAAATTGTCTGCATCAATTATAAGAAACAGAAGCCAAATAGACACATCATTCTTTGTTTAACAATTTCAGTAGCCTACAATTTTTAATTTTAACCCTCATCCGCCCCTCGGGTCAATTAGACACAGTTTCCCGAAATAAATTATACTGTTCTGTTATTTGTAGGTAAATTTGTCCGAAACTTGGTGACTCTTATTATTTTAATGCGAAACATAACCGCAAAAACCTAAGATATAAATGTTAACTCATCAATTTGGATGGAAAAAACATCGAAAAGTAACTGTCTGACTTGTTATTTTATCGATTTTTTTATCACTGTGTCATTTTGATACCGAGGGACAGATTTAGTTCGCGAAATGAGGGACGGATGTGGGTTAAATTGCAGCCACTAATTTTTGTCACAAATGCATACAATCCATAATCGTCAAACAAGAGCCATACATGTTAAAATTTAAATAAAAACATAAGAGTGGAAAATGCAATGTAACTTTGTTGCAAAATAAAAATGACGTTCGTTTCCCTTTTTAATAATTTAATGTGTTCAAACAAACAAACCAATATTTTCTGATTCCCTAAATGTTTTTACTGTTTTACATTTGATCCAGTCATTTCTCCCATAAATGCATAAAAATCGCAATCTAATAAAACAAACATTATTTGATCACCTAAAATCTTCTTCTGTCTCGTTATTTTAAAGTTTTCTTTAGACCAGAAGATACAAAACAAGATAGATATAGCGAAACACTTACTTCAATCTCTTCAGATCCACATCAGATATAAAAATATACAGATATACAAATATTATTCGTAAATAATTCTCAAAAATAATTTCGTGTTAATTACGACAGGCCTGGGCAACTTGCCTTGACTAGACTACGGATGTTACGCACATTTATGACAAATTTGAGTAGGTACAATTTAAAGCACTGGGTATATATTTAAAAAATTTAAGGATTTAATTTAACAAAAATAGTATACCATTCCTGAAGCGTATTAGTACGACGATATAACGAATGCAACCGTCGCACACAAGGAATAAAATACCGGGCAGCATCGCATTACAGTGTTGTCGAAACAGTTCCATTTTTTTTTTTTTGTGGAAACTCTACCTCTAAATATAATAATGATCTCCCTCTTTTCCACCTGGTTTAACGTAATCATTAAAATCCGGGGATGAAGTCTTTCCATAGCATTCGCGTGACGGTTTACTGTTACGCGCACGGTTTCCGGTTTCCCCGATCAATTACCACGAAAAATTCCGGGGAGGGGGCGATACGCTGTCCCCGAAAAAGACGGACGTACAAAAGCGATGTCTATCAACATTGCGGAACACATTCGATGGCTGCTCTTTACTTTACCGGACTCAAAATTTGTGCCTTTCTCCTATAAATTATGATGTATTTGGTATGTAATCCAGTAGATTTGTACCGGGGAACCTGCAGATCGAAGTTTCGATCCTGTAGGATCAATGATTCAGGAGTTATGGTTGCTTAATGTTGAGCAATCTGCAGTGTTTTTGACAGGTAAGGGCGCCGCCATATTTGTTTGTAGTGACGATCGCGCGCCGCTTACCGAGCAGAACCGCTAGATGGCAGCACGGGCACGCGTTAATGCTGATAATATAGAGCGGGTATTGCGATTGTTGTTCGAATTTTGGAAGACATGGCCACGATGTTGCGTTTTAACTGGTCTGTGTTAGGTCTGGGTTAGGTCTGGATTAGGTTTTTGTAAATATTTTCCACGATACAAGATGTATTGATACTCTCGGCGCACTGGTTCGATCAATATTTACTTAAAAGCAATTTTGCAACTTATCAAATTCAAATTTCGACGTTTCGATGTATGTTTAAATCATTTTCAAGAAAATTAATAATTGCGTCTGTAAATTATTAAACAAAGTAATATTATATTGACTATTACCACCAGTTAATTAAACATTGAATGTCTACGATATTGAATTTCCCCCCATATTTGTTCTCAAACATTTTTTGAGATACGTTCTCTATGTTAGCGATATTATTGTATGCCCGTGCTGCCATCTAGCGGTTCTGCTCGGTGCGCGATCGTCACTACAAACCAACATGGCGGCGCCCTTACCGGTCAAAAATACTGCAGATTGCTCAACTTTAAGCAACCATAATTCCTCAGCCATTGATCCTACAGGATCGAAACTTCGATCTGCAGGTTCTCCGGGTACAAGTCTACTGGATTACATACCAAATACATAATAATTTATAGAAGAAAAAAATTTTGAGTCCGGTAAAGTCAAGTTTACCCCATTGGATCGTTTCGAAGACGTCGAAATTATGAAGTCGTCGGATGGACGGACGCGAACGTCTGTATTAAAGCGTTTTCTAAATGCGGCTTTCGTGTACATCGCGCTGAATGCATTATTCAAACACTTGTACCCGGTACACGTATCCCCGCCCGGTGCCCGTACACGTAACTTAAATAATGAAATTCAGCAGATCCGCGGAAGCCGGCTTTTTGCTCCTCCGCAGACTCGCTTTAACTCCGGAACGGAATATATTCCTGGTAAACACAATACCCGAAGACGCGAAAGTTCCATTTGCAAATAAGCAACTTTTTAATCCGTCGCGAGACCGGCCGGCACAGCGATACCCGCGAGTCAGCAAACTTTCAGATTCGCGGGTCCAGAGCTATCCTCCAGGAACGAGGCACTATCCGAACCGAACATCCTTCCCTCGAGGGCAACATCCGCGAGAACGAAGGTCGTTCGAATTATGGCGCACTGACATGCTGCCGAACCGATTCCCTCCTCGTTCTACACGCGGCATATCCGAGGCTAGGTTCGATGGGATTAATCCTAGAATGCTCCAGGCCTCTGGAGATTTGATGAGACCGCTCGAGTCCTTCGAGGACTTTTCTTGAATATGTAAAGGACCGTCGTAAAGGTTGGGACACGTTTTGCTTTTCAGCTATAAAATTTCATAGCATGAGAATTACGCAACAATTTTATATGTTGGAAAGGTATAGCTGCCAGCTACATTTTCGCTGCAGATAGTATAATGATAGCGTTAGGCAATTTGCTGAAGACAATATTTTCGACAAAAAGATTTGTCGTATAAGTTAGGACACCTCAAAAATTGTTTATTGAAATGTTTGTTGAGTATTTATTTCTTAGAGCATGATTTTACACACAGAAAAACAGGATGTATCATCTAACTGGAGCATCTTATTTGTTATGGCAGGGAATTAGAAGAAAGCATTGTCTTGTTCAGAGGGGCAAATACTTGGGTGGGACAAAAATTTTTTCAAGGTCCATATTTTTTCCATACGTTAGCCAAGGTCAAGATGTATCCAATCACTCAGAATAATATGACCTTCGCGTGATCTTGAGTATAAAAATTCATAAATATTAGGCAATTAAAGGAACTGTGATACAAGGACTAATGAATGAAATTTTATTTTGACAAGTACTCGAAAGATGTTTACCAACCACTTATAATACTATGACCTTCGCGTGATCTTGGGTACACAAAATTCATAGACAGTAGGTACACAAAATTCATAGACAGTAGGCGATTAAAGGAACTCGTATAGAAGGATTAAAATTAATGAAATTTTATTTGAACAAGTACTGATGTTCACCAATTTTTATATGAGGATTTAGGAAGATCTTCCAAGGGATGAACTAATCTTGTGTCTTTCTAATATCACTAAGCTGTATCAAGGCTCAGTGATAACATGTCTGATCGATTGTCAACATTTCTGATTGGCAACATTCAGTTTCTCCTTTCTGACAAAGTTTGGCTGTTAAAACCTGGGACATCCTGTGTATCACGTTATTAAAAAAATTGTTGCAAGTAAAAGACATTTCATTTCAAGATCTGTAGGGATCTAGGAGCATGAACCAACTGTGAATTGAGTAAAAAGAAATTGTCAAAAATCTAATTCTTTTCAAGGTAGAACCGCGCTGGCCTACTGTAGCTCTTCAAAATAGACCTTCACGGTGCGCGTAGTCGCCGGTGAAAGGAAAGGGCGTGTGTGGTGCGGCGAGGCGTGCAAGCTGCCACGTAAAGCCAGCAGCTAGCAGCCAGTAGTCGGAAGGTTGGAAGGGTGGTGGTAGTCAAAGTTTCGGCAGTTTGTAAGGAGGTACGAGGCACGCCTCTGCTCCTCCGCTTCTTCTTCGGTTACGGCTGAGGGATAACATAGTGCAGCTCCGTCGTCAAGTTAGCCCGACACCCGACTCACCCTTCGTACCCCGTTCATCCCCCACCCCCTAGTCGTTTCCAACCCCCTCGATCCCACCCACTCCCGCTTTGTCCTCGGGTTTTTCGCTCGGTTCGCTCCCTTCATCTATCTTTCTCCGTTTACTCTGCCCTCTCGTGCTTCACCCTCGCCTCCGTCCGCTTTATTGCCCTGTTGTTCCCGTCCTTATTCTCCTCGGAGCGTAACCCTTTTCGCCCGACGAGCTCCAGCTTGCGGAACCGACCACCATCGCTATTCGTCCCGGTGGCTCGTTCGCCGGAGCTGGTCCTTTCCACCAGCGGATTTATTCGAGAGAGGCGAAACGGTCCTCTGGATTCTTATCCTTCGAGCGCGCGCCACGGAATCCTCGGTTTTGTTGCCGGAGCTGCGGTTTCGAACGCATCGCACGTCAAACGGAACGCCTACTGTCCTGCACGATATAATAAGATGGCCGTAGGACGGATTGAACGGTCTCGAGAGGAAAGATTGTGCACACGAAGCTGAACAATATTTTAATTAATGTGTTATTCGCAACTTTATGTGTCCCTGAAGAGTCAAATTTGCTACCTAATTATTTTATTGCACAAAATTGACAATATGCCGCTCGCATATTCGCATTTCCCGTGGAAAATATGAATTCAATCAACACAATAACTTCCAAGGTCATACAACGATCCTTGATTTGACCTTCAACGATCTTGAATGACGCGTCTTAAAACGCTCTATTAGATGATACATAGTGATATTTATCATCCCACTTTTAAACACCGAGTTTGACCTTCATATGTCCTCTACGCGTCCGCGTACAGAAAAATTATTAACACGAGATTATCTAGTAGAATCTGGACAATATGATGTGAAAGATGATACGGGATTAAATATATGGGTGAGACAATGTTAATCTAATGAGAAGTCTTTTTGTTTTTAATTATGTTTTTACGAAAGTTGCACCATCGTATTTATGACATTTTTCTGATTCAAATTTCAAATGAGATCAAACACGATATAATTTGGATTTTATTTACCTTTTATCATACGCAATATATGTAGATATAATATATATACAACTTCGATTATCCGAACTATCCGGTGGAATATGAGGATTGCGATAATAAGATAATTACCTTGGTACAATGCCAGATTCAATTTTTTCTCGTTTGTACAACGAATCGTGTTGTATTTGTATGGAAAAGTCAACTATCATCGGTTCGGATAATCGAGGCTCTACTGAATCTTGAGTTGTACAATTATAATCCAAAGTCTGTCGTGTTTCGACTCTTTTTAACTGGAAAAATGTCACAAATATGGTGGAGTAGATTTCATGCGATAATAATCAAAGAAACAAAATTTTTGTTATTGTCATTTGTCATCATTAGGCTACAGATTTTTATAGAACTTGACAATATTAATTGCAGTGTACAGGGACTAGTGAGTGATAGTGAGCATTTATTTATTTTCTAAATTTTCTTATCATGATTTTAACAACAATTAATTGTAAGTACAAGATTTTACATAGACATTTTTAAAGAGTTAGAGGTTTCGCAAAAAAATCGATCTCTCTTTTCCACCGAAAAGAGAAAGAAATAAATTACTCTCTTGTGCATGAACGTGCTCGGAACTTGGTCGAATTTTATTGTTATTCCGCGACTCCACTCTTCTCTTGTAATCGTAATGCACTTTACGGTCGTGCTGCTGCTCACGCAAAAAGTCTACCGCACCATCGAGGCAACAATTTTCTCTGCAATTAGCGTAGTAGCTGAAGAACTAGTGAGAGATAAACGAGCCTTCTTATTTGCGACTTGATGCCCTAACGACGCAGTTGTTAAGTCGACGTTAAATCGATGTATTATTATTAGTAGACTGTGAATCTTAATATGCTCCATATCCAAACTGAAAGTTCAACGAACTGGAGTGAAACAGAAATGTATTTCCTTTCTTAATATTTTCAATGACACAGAAATAATTTAGTGGATGTTTATGTATTTATAGCAACTGTAAATTTACAAAATTAACATTTATATTTTACTCTTTAATTCGATGTTTGTTATTTAATAGACTGCGGATCTCCATGCAAAATAAAAATATTCTGCATCGATTGTGGGAAACAGCAGATGAATAAAAATTTATTTCATCCTTTAATAGTATTTTTACTTGGAAAACAACATAACAATATTCTTAGATTTTTTTATATGTTACACTGTTTCATATTTCACCCAGTTAATTTCTTTATAAAATCTGCAGTATATTGATGTCCAATATTGTATTGATGTCCAATATTGTATTGATGTACTATATTATATTGATGTACAATATTGTATTGATGTCCAATATTGTATTGATGTACAATATTGTATTGATGTACAATATTTTATTGATGTACAATATTGATGTACAATATTTTATTGATATACAATATTGTATTGATGTACAATATTGTATTGATGTACAATATTGTATTGACGTACAATATTGTATTGATGTACAATATTGTATTGATGTATAATATTGTATTGATGTACAATACTGATGTACAATATCGATGTACAATATCGATGTACAATATCGATGTACAATATCGATGTACAATATGAATATAGCAATATGAATATTGCTATACCAATTGCTATAATTACTGTATATCTATGCGCGAATGCATAAAAATCCTCAGCAGAATCATAAAAACGCACACATTATCATATACAGGCGACCAGACTTGTCAAAGAATAATAAGTTCTCAATGTTGTCCTCCACTGGCTGAATGGTGAATCACGAACTATTTAAACTGTCCAATAATCAATGAGAGCCCGAAGTTCTTTGCGATCCCCGGCTCAGGAAACATCAATCAGAGATGGAGTTTCAGTGCTGGGCTCGCTCAGTCAATCGAACGTTCTCCCATTCATCAAAGCGGGACCGGGAACTCGGTAGCCTGGGCCAAGAGTTAGGCGAGCCGGGCATCCAATTACTTTCTCGTACGGAGACGTTCCACGCGTCATTACGCAGCGTCTCCGGTCTTGTTCATTTCCAGCCGTCCCGGAACCTTGGTTCCCCTTCTTGTCCACCCTATTCAGGGTCCACCCTCGTCATCACGCACCCCTTACGAGCGAGCAGGTGCTGCGAAGCGCACACTAGTCCCAAATCAGGATTTAGCATTCACTCTTTTACTGTTTTGTCACTTGCGATCAATCTCGAACGGAGCTAGTTCTACTAGATCAGCAGTTAAATCTTGCAAACTTTCAGTTTGATACCTCCGATATTTTTTGAATTACTGGAACTACAGTCCGGGAGCAAAATTAAGTAGACACCCATCAAGAACTCTTTTCAAATTGGGCCAAACGAATTCAGTTTCTTTGAGACGTTAGAAGAATTATTAGGTGTAGAAATTAATTCGGTGCCTTGATATTAAATTATTTATAACTCTAAATTGAATGCAAATAATCGCCCGCCATTTTTTAACGTTTACCAACACTTACAGTTATGAAACATTTGAGATCTAGTCAAAACAAAAACTATTAGTAAGCATGATGGCGACGTCTGACAAGCCTCACATACAACACTGTATACTGTTTGCCTTTCAATTAAATTGGGCTTCATTTATTCCGATCACTCCAGCATCATTTAGCAGATACAAATTTCCAAACATTGGAAGAAGTGCAAAAAGGTATTGTCGAATTCATTACATCAAAACCGCCATCTTTTTTCCGTCAAGGAATTCGACAGTTGCCTGAAAGATGGACCGAAGTCATCGAAAATAATGGAGACTATTTCGAAAAATAACAGATGTATGATTACCAGACTGCGGATCTTTATGCATTTATGAAGAAATTGGTTGAGTGAAATATAAAACAGTAAAAGATTTAAAAAATTCAAGAATGTTGTATTGTTGCTTTTAATATAACAAAGTCGTTAAGGGATGAAATCAATTTTTTTATTATTCCTGCTTCCCATAATCAATGTAAAACATTTTTATTTTGTATAAAGCTCCGCAGTCTAATGATTACATTATAAATAAATACTAAATTTGTTTTAAAAAGACGCCGAATTAATTTCTACATCTAATAGTTTACGAGGTGATGTGTAAGAACGCGTCACGTGACCGGAACGTGACAGAAACTTAGGAGAATGTAGTCGTAGAAGGGGAAGGTAGAGTGAGGACACAAGTCTTGATCTGGCAAGTTGCAACTCTGGCTCTGGTATATGTCGTTTAATCGCGGTTCGAATGGCTGTAAGTCGAAGTTGGCGTATAAGCGCAATCATGCGCAGAGATCTTGGTAGATTGAATGACCACTTCGCGTCGCCTCGCGGGACTCCTGGATCAGATCCAGAGAATCGAACAGAATGTAGAGATACTATATCAGCGTCACGGCCTGCGATCCTCGCCATCCCCTAATTCGAGCAGTCGTGAACTACAGGCAATAATATAACTTCGGTTATGGCGATTTTAAGATCGCGCCGATCAGCCAACCACCAGAGGTGAAGCTTCATGGCCGGGACGACGGGATAGACGATCGACACTTTGACTCTGCCGACCCGGGAACTCGTGATCGCGACCAGTTTATTGCCTCGATGTGTCTTTGAGCGGATAAGTACTATCGAGTTACGACACGCAATGACAACATACAGTAAACGCCTCTTTACTGCCCAACAGCCGTGTTTTGCACGGACAGTGATCGTACCCAGACACTATTTTTGATTTATGACTGCATCTATGGCGCACAGCTGGGCCTTCGGTCGAAATCGGAGACAAAATCAAAGAACTTCAGATAGAAATGAGATAGAGCGATGAAATTTTTTAAAAATTAAAGCTGAAACTTTGCAGAATATGAGAAAAATAGGGAGATTTTGGTACAAACGTTTTTTAACCTTGAAAAAATTCGTTAAACTTGCACAATTTCAAGAAAATTGTGGCTTTCCCAATACCACGCGCGGAAAAATTTTTTTTGTAACGTACGACTCCAGCATTTTGAGAAGAAGTTGCCCGAGCCTGGCTTACAATATCTAAAGAGGAAACTTCAAAGAATATTCGGATAAACTTTACTTTACCGGACTCAAAACTTTTGTCTTTCTGCTACAAATTATTATGTATTTGGTATGTAACCCAGTAGATTTGTACCCGGGGACCCTGCAGATCGAAGTTTCGATCTTGTAGGATCAATGGTTCAGAAGTTATACTTGCTTAAAGTTGTGAGCAATTTGCAATGTTTTTGAAAGGTAAGCCAGGTAACCCAGACCAGTTAAAACGCAACATCGTGGCCAAGTCTTCCAAAATTCAAATAACAATCGCAATTCCCGCTCTGTATTATCAGCATTAACACGTGCCCGTGCTGCCATCTAGCGGTTCTGCTCGGTAAGCGGCGCGCAATCGTCACTACAAACTAATATGGCGACGCGGTTACCTGTCAAAAACACAGCAAATTGCTCAACTTTAAGCTACCATAACTTCTGAACAATTGATCCTACAGGATCGAAATTTCGATCTGCAGGTTCTCCGGTTACAAATCTATTGGATTACATACCAAATATATAATAATTTGGAGAAGAAAGGTAAAAATTTTGAGTCCGGTAAAGAGCAGCCGAATATTTTAGCTTTCCTTACGTACAAAAATGGCAGAAATGAAAAACTGAAGACTCTATCACCAAACTCCTATCATCCCTACCGCGTGCATATAAATTTCTCAGAAATGCGCGACATCGGTTCACACAGAAATAAATAAATAAATGAATAAACCGATAAAGTCGCTCGAAGACGTATCCCTGAACAAAACAGGAATGCCCCGCCCCTCGTTACTTTCAGCTTATGATTTAAGGCCGATTTAATTACGAGCCACGCGAGTCACTGCTCGGAGCGATGAAAGCTGCTTAATAAATCAAAACGACGCGAAAGCGTTGGCAAGTTCGCGTTCGACGTGGCTCGGTTCCGGGTAATTACGACAGGCCAGGATTTACGAGTACGCCTTGGATCTTCGACAGTGTGGGGGCGTAGAGAGCAAGAGAGAGAGCGTAACGCTCCGCGATCCTCGCTGCGTGGCAGGTGTGGTTGTATCCGCGTTACGTAACGCCTTGAATATTAATTAATAAATAGATTCGTGCCCGCGTAATTGGACGATCGCGATTTGCATCCCGTGGTTACGTGATCGAAATATAGGGCCGGGTAATCGGACTCGAACCATCCTCTGCGACGACTGTCCGCTTCTCACCCACACGTAACACCCCCGAAGGGTCTGACGGCTCATTCCCCATCAAATCGATCATCTTCCGCTGTCCTCCGTGTCCGGGATTTCGCGCGGAATGAAGTATCATGCGCCGCATGCGGAATTAGGGGGTGTTTAAGTCATCGTTTTGCTGGTGTCCAATTTGTTTATAAATTATTCGTCTTCGAAGTTCGCGGGCTTTTGACCCCTTTCAGGAAAACCGGTTGCGCTCGTGAATTTTTATTTTGGAAAACGTTCCGGAAAATTTGATTCATGCTTTTTTCGTTTTTATCGGAACGCTTTGGTCTGCTGTGAGAATATTTTTTTTATTCCAGGATTGATTTTGTAACTTTGGAAATTATTGTACAGGAAGTTTTTTTCTGTATATTTTATCTATTGCACAGGGTGTAAATTAATTACATTCTACACCCTCTACTTGGTAGAGGTTGGTGTAAGAAAGCTGGCGCAAAATTAATTTCAAATATTTTTTGATATTAGAATATAAATATATTGGGTTGGCAAGAAAGTAATTTCGGTATTTTGAGGTGAAATGAAACCCAATTTTGGGAAAATTTTATAGTTTTATGAGCGCGGAATTATGAAGCTACCAGAAAGATGGCGGAAGATCATCGAACAATGGAAAATATTTTATCGATTAAAGTTGATTCCTTGAATAGAAAAATTGGGTCTTATTTCATCTTAAAATTACTTTCTTGCCAACCCAATAGTACATTAAAGTTTCTGTAGACGTCATTGAATGATTAACCCCTGCGAAGGCCGGGTCTATTTTTACCCAGAATATTTGTTCAAACACTTGATTTCTGACGAGTAAATGAAACGAATACATTCGTTCAATTTCGACAATACGTTCGAAAGGATTAATGAACGAAGTTGTGGTCAACAATTCTTTCAACAGTGACATTCACGATATCGATCGAGCATACTCTGCAATATTTCCGGACATCGGGTCATAAATAAAGTACATAAAAGTTCAATTTAATGTTTTCCATTTAATAGTTAATGCGCGTTGTCTACAATTCTTTTTGACGTTCGCGATATCGATCGGATATTTTCTGTCGGGGGTTTCCGGTAGTGATTTAAATAAAGAGGAACTTTAGAACACACTTTATTATCAGACGGGAGATTTATTTGGCGATCAGGCGACGGTTTCGAGTCGCGGCCGATCGAACATGGTCCGCGTGTGGAACGAATAGCTCGGCTAACGACACGATGAAATGCGAGACGGGAATCGGCGTAAAACCGTGCCGCATCGGGTCGCGTGAGCCGTTGCAATTGTTAAACGCGGCGTCTCATGCACGGCTAATATAAAATTAACGAACGATTTGGGAACAGCGTCCACGGGGTCCGACACCGGTTGTGTCGTGACGCGCTCTACAAGCCGTCCTGCACCTCGTAATCACCACTTCCCGTTGATTTATGGTTGCGAGTTCTTGCTCCCCGGTCCGGCCCGGTCCGTGGTAAGAAAGTCGTCGCGGATAAGCGCAATCAGGCGGTTGTTGGACGATGGTCACGATACCGCGACCGAGACACTGGATACTCTGTGGACTCGCATTCATATTTCAACACCATTTAACCCTTGCTGAACCATTGTCGGGTCATTTTGGCCCCCGACGCTCTTGCAATAACCTGCGGACTCAGCTTCTATTTTTATTGTTCGAATAGAAACGAATATCTGGTAAACTTTACTTTACCGGACTCAAAATTTGTGCCTTTCTCCTATAAATTATGATGTATTTGGTATGTAATCCAGTAGATTTGTACCAGGAGCATCTGCAGATCGAACTTTCGATCCTGTAGGATCAATGGTTAAAAGTTGAGCAATTTGCAGTGTTTTTGACGAGTAAGGACGCCGCCATATTGGTTTGTGGTGACGATCGCGCGCCGCTTACCGAGCAGAACCGCTAGATGGCTATTTTCATAGCTACATGCTGCCGAATAATGCAAATTACGCCTCGTAAACGAAAAAATAAGACTTTTGAGGGCGATAGCGGCCTAGATCGATCTTTTATACAGACATTTTTGACTACTGAGAACCCCCATTTTTGTATTATCGAGAAATGAGAACGCGAATCCTGCACCCTTGCAATCCTAGAAAAAGGAGTCCTTAAGCCCGTAAATAACGCCGAAATAGGTATTTCCGATTTTTCGAGCCAAATACCCCACTCTGCATCGGGTCCGGACCGACTGCTTCGAAGCTCGTTTGAAAAAAGGGTAGTCGTCATAGAATATCGTCTGGCAGGGACGTCTGCAATATTCATGGTCGCGTCGAGCAATTATCGCGGCTCGCGAGAGAGCGGATCCGCTCGGCCGTTCCGTAAACAGAAAGCTGGCGGGTGGCGGGCTCGCATGTGAATATCGTCGTGTCGTGGTTCTGTTGAGCGGCCGCCGTGCGGTTAACAAGTTATCCGAGAGTCGCATTGAATAATGTAGAATTTAATTTCGGCTGGACCGGCCTCTCGACGGTCGTCATCGGTCCGCGGCGTTGATTCGTACCGTGAAACATTTAGCGGCCGTGAAATTTCCCATGCGACTAGAGAGCCCGGCTACGACCGGGACACGGGGCTCGTGCAGGACGTCGTTGCATCCTCGTCCCCGTTTCCAACGCGTTGCATCGGGTCGCGACGTTGCATCGCCGCTGCACCGCCGCTGCACCTCGTATTTGTCGATGGACGAGGACCATCCGGAGAACACGTCCGCTCTTTCCGCGATTCGTGCCTTGAATTTAGGACCGGCCGCCGGCAAACGACCTGGCGAAAAGGCTCAGGGAAAAAATGGGGACGTCCGGGACGCGGAGAAAGGAGAACGCATAAAGTGTCACAGCGGCGAGAAGGGTGAACGGGGGGGTGGACGAGAGGGAAAAAGGGCTCTGGAAAAACACCAGTGAGCCGCGTTAGGGATTAACGGGCCCCCACCCCCCTCCCGCGCCTGTGCATCCAACGACGATGCACTTCCCGGGTATCCGAGCGTCCGGACAGCTCGTGAGATATTCAACGGACCGAATATCCGGCCAGATTATACGATTTTCCTTTTTTGCCGCGGTTCACCCCTGCCCCATCCGTTTCCCCCTTTCTGGTCGTTTTTTTTTGCTTTTTTCGTTTTATCCCCCCCTCCAGCTCTCATTTTCTTTTCCCGACGCGATCTATACCAACGTGTCCCGACGCAAGCGAGTTTTAGGGGATCGCCGATATGTTCTCGAGCATGGTTTGCTGCTGTATCGCTGCTGACCGACGGCTATGAATCATTTAGCCGAGGAGGAAAGTGAGCGACTTCCGGTTTCCGTGAAGAGCCAACGGTGTCGCATCTCTCGGAATGTGGGGGTCTCTATCGGTTCACGGTAGGTTTGACACGTGGCCGGCTTGGGGAGTGATGTATCTGGTTGCGAAAACGTCTTTGATACTGTTTTGACTGTCGACTGAATCGTCGTGAATAAGCTATGGTCTTTTCTGATGAAATTAATAAATTATTTGGGCTACTGTAGTGGGCCATTTTTGGCGATGAAAACGGTTCTCTAAAAGCGATCCAATTACTGGTACAGTGACTTCATGTGAATTTTCATATAAGGGAGTGGACTTCTTTTTCCAGGATTGCAAGGGTGTGGTATTCGCGTTCTCATTTCTCGATAATACAAAAATGGGGTTTTTCACTGGTCAAAAACGCTAGATAAAAGATCGATCTAGGACGCTATAGCCCTCAAAAGTCCTATTTTTTCGTTTACGAAGCGTAATTACGTAATTAGCGTAATTAACAAAACGTTGCATTATTGGCCAGTACGTACCGTCTTATAAAAATAACAAGACTGAATTTATTTAGATTTGGCGCGATTTTTGCATACTTGAATAAACAAATCTATTGAATCAATTGATATGGAGGCATCTCTGTAATTTCAGTAATTGTAAAATAAAATGGTCAACCGGACATTTGACCGGCAATGGTAGGTCTAGTGTTAATTTGTTACTTTTTGAAACAATATCAAAATAATAATAATAATTTCGGAAGGAACGTACTTGGTATTATTGAAAACTTCGTCCAAAGCGTGTCTCAGGTTCTGCTCGGTCAGTTCAGTGAATTCTACGACTTCGGCGACACCCCTGGCTTTGGCCGCCATAGCATTCAGATGCTGATCTCCATAAAATGGCATCAATACCATCGGTACTCCGCTGTAAACGCCCTCCGACAGGCCCAGGAGTCCACCATGACCAAAGTAGCACTTAACGTTGGGATGATCTACGAACACAAAAATTCTTGTTATTGCATCTTATTATTCTCATAACTATATTATTTACAAACAATTAGAATACATTCTATTCTCAAAAATATTATAATCTCCATCAAGGAGGTCAAAAGTACCCCCATCAAGGAGGTCAAAAGTACCCCCATCAAGGAGATCAAATGCACCTCCATGAAGGGGGTCAAAAGTAACCCCATCTAGGTGTTCAAATGTACCCCCATCAAGATGTTCAAATGTACCCACGTCAAGGTGTTAAAATGTACCCCCATCAAGGTGTTCAAATGTACCCCCATCAAGGTGTTCAAATGTATCCCCATCAAGGTGTTAAAATGTACCCCCATCAAGGTGTTCAAATGTACCCCCATCAAGGTGTTCAAATGTACGCCCATCAAGGTGTTCAAATGTACCCTTATCAAGGGGGTCAAAAGTAGCCCGATCTAGATGTTCAAATGTACCCCCATAAAAAGGGTCATGGGGTGTACCCCTAAACCAAATTGATCTATCTTCATACCACTCGACAAGGCCCCCAAAGAGAACGCTCTGTGGCAAATTTCAAGTCGATACTTTCATCACAGGGCTAGTTTATAGCGATGGTCACAGTTTAATGAATTATGCTCTATTTCGTCTGTTCTACTTGACAAAAATTACCAAAAAATTCACAAACGTTCTACTTGATGGCACACACGACTGTGAATTTTTTCCAAATTTTTTACTGCAAAATCGACTTTCAAAAAATTTCGAAAACTTCAAATCGCTGATTATGAAGTTATCAGATGACCACGTTTACATTATAATGGCTATTAACGTGTGTATTTTTCGGAGTAGGCAAGCACGTTTAAAAAAAAATTTGAAAATCTCCAAGTCTGTGTTCGCCGCGATAAAGGTTCCGCTCAATTCCCCACGAAACGACAAAAGGGCGAGAGCAAGTTCCCTCATAAATATACAACGTTAGATTTCGTTGCGCCGTCAAATATGAAAGATTTTCGGCGGTTGGGGGGAGGCGTTCCCTGGGCGATACGAGCTTATTACGGTCGCTGGTGAATGCTATCTTCGCCGGAAGGATCACGTCAGCCCGTATAATAAGGGAGGCCAAGGAAGACTTCCGGCTACGGCGGCGCGTTTAAAAGAAATCCCGGCGTCACGGATGCTCGCCTGAAAAATTCCTGCAGCCGAGCGTTTATCGCGAGAAACTCGACGTCTCTCGCCGAGAGAGAGAAGAAGAGAGAGGGGAGAGAGAAGGAGAGAAAGAAGAGAGAGAAGGAGAGAGTGAGAGGAGAGAGAAGGAGAGAAGGAGAGAGTGAGAGGAGAGAGAGAACGTCATCGCATCGCGCCTCGATTCCGCACCTCCGGCGTCGATTCTAATGTCAAATTCCATTACGCCAACCCTCGGCGAGCACCGACAGCCCCGTTTCGCCCGCGGAAACGTGCACAGGGTGTCGAGAAAGTATAGTCATCAGAAGTAGTTCTTCAGAGCTATTGGATTTACATTTTTGTAGAAATTCTCCGGCGAAATCGTACGAGACAATGAGAATTAACCCTTTGCACTCGACACCCCCCCTGGGGCACCACAAATAATTTAAAATAATGTCCATGTTGCTAAATGTGTCTGTTTAATAAAAGGACACCCTTCTGATTCCTAATTTCTATTTAGTGGTTAACATAAATGAAATTTCTTGACCATACATCGGTTCACAGTGGCATTGTTTATTTGGATTAATTGGTGAAACTAACTAACGAATTTATCTAAACAAATGTAAATCTTTAAGATAAATTAATGGGTATTTAAAATATGTATTGAAAAATTGGAATGTACGGAAAGAATTTACAGAAAGTATTTTTTAAATTTAAGGCCCACATAAAAATGTTGCAAAATACAACTTTCAGTATTTTCTCTGCAATTTTTTCAAAACTTTTCACGTTATGTAGTATAAACCAATTGTTCCAACTTCTAAAGAAAAATCCAAGTCGTCTGGTCGAATATTAAAAAAGTTATCGTCTTTTTAACAGTTTCCGATCATTTATAGGAGTAACGGTATATTACAAACAAGTATAAAGAGAGGATATCAGATATTACGAATTTTATTTACATCATTATTATTATTATTATTATACGTAGCGAGAAATGTTTGGATGAAGATTAAATGGTTTCAAAAGATGCATATTCTATTGTTATTAGCTTTTTTGTAGATGAACGCGCCAAGGACTTATGAAGATCAACTTTGTATATGACCCAAATTGTATCGTGTTCGGACTCATTTTAATCAAAAAACTGTCACGAACATGTTGGTAACTGTTTCACAAAAAAAATAATTTGTTACGTACGGTGGTCAGCTTTTAAAGAGAACATACAGGAGAAAGAAACAGACTGCGAACTGAGAAAGATTGGGAGACTGTGTTCGCGGTTGATACGCGGAATCTATCACAATGTTGAAACTCCATAAGAGACCTGTCGATAGAGAAGCCCCATCGGTAAGTGACACTGCGGTCAGGAAATCTGTAGTTTCCATCTATCAACGCTAACACGTGTTGCTACCTCCTGACTTCGTAACCCAGTCTCGCTGACACCTGTACCCCTGCTTTGTTCTAACTAGGTAATTGACTGCAGTATCGCTTGTCGATGAAGCTACGTTATCAGCAGGTCCCTCGTGGCGTTTTGACATTACAGACCCAAGTGAAGAAATTAGCGAATATTGGAAGGAAATACTCGGGTCGATCTTGATACGTTCGTTCAAATAGCCTCGTGCACCCATTCTGCTGATTGTGATAACTGGATCTTTATGCAAAATGGAAATGGAAATGGGAGTGTCGATTGTGGTATGCAGAATAAAAATTAATTTCATCTCCGAATAATTTTGATGCATTCGAAACTACGCATCAATATTCTAAGACTTTTCTAACCTTTTACTGTTTTATATAGAGTGTCCCAAAAATATTGGACTTTCTTGAAAGGGATGGTTGCCGAGATCATTCGAAGTAACTTTTTTAACATTTTTGGGACACCCTGTATTTCACCCAATAATTGAATCACCCAAGCATAAGGCAAATATGGGTGACACAATTCCTTGTGCATCCTTAAAAATTAATTAGGTTGTTGCGTATGAAATGACAGTTTTGTAACAGTGACATCAAGCATACGCAACTTTTTTCTAAATGAACTTATTGACCATGTAAAAGAAATACACGTCAGTCGCATTGATTGACGTTAAAATAAATTTTATTTGAAAGTAAAATTAGACATAAGAATTAAAAATGAGTATAGTATTTTGGGGTTACCTTTGTACCTCAAACCTGTAGACTAGTATATTTTCTTAATCAAAATGTTTTATAAGAATTGCATTCTGAAATCGGACATTTTACAACCTACTAAGACGTAAAATTTTTATTACAAGATTTTGTGAAATTTTGGGACCAGATTTTCAACATGTTAAATCAATTTGTTCAAGCACATACTATAATAAAAATCGTGAGATATCAAACCAAATTCAATTTTATAATTTTTATAGCAACGTGCACATTTTGTGCTCGATATTGTTAGTGTCAGAAAATGTCTGTTTTGCATAAAGGCCCAGTTATCAGTCGCATGATTGGCGACTCGCCCGTCGGGCAAGATAGAAATATCAATTCCCCGCGGCGAGTATGCTAGTCGTAAAACGCGGGAGTAACATCCCCGGGAAATACCAATGCGTTATTTCTTCGTTACAGACGGCGTAAAAGTGTTTGCGGCATAGCAGATAGAATCTTGAGGAAATCGTCGAGGCGCGGTGTCGTCGACCGATTTTTCCCTCTGTCGCGCGGAAGAGAGAGGAGGGTAGAGCAAGGTGCGAATGCATAACCGCCGTCGGTTGCAAAAATTCATGCCAGCCGATAGATATCCTCTGTCACGTATTGACGCGCGCGATCCACGAAGACGTATCGAGTGCGAAACCTCGAGTGAAGCTCGTCGAAAGTTGCGTTCTACGGCCATACGTGTGTAGGGCACCCCGCATGTACACGGTGTCAAGAAATGAAATCGATTTATGAGGATGTAGCTTCGACAGAATTATTAGGTAGGTGTTTGAGTGGGGAAACTCGAAATAATAATGCAAGTTTCAATGCAACACACTGGCGACTCTCGTCATTGTGCATTAAAATTTCTGCTTTTATAGCGGCAGTCATCTTTAGTGCTACTGTAACATTTTTAAGATTTTTGATACTGTTGTTATCACCATTGGCGAGCAATACAGAATTTTTGCTGTGACTCGTAACGGTCAGCTTTATAGTCGTATCAAATATTTTATATGATCATTTACTACATATGAGGAAAATAAAATAAGGAAAAGCCCAAACAGAAAAATTTGTAAACCTTGCAGCCTGCAAGTAATACTTTAAAGCACGCTCGGGCAACTTCTTCCCCGCTGTCGTTTCATGACTCCCACTACGAGTGTTCTGGTTCCCCCACTACCAGTGCTCCGGTTCCCCCACTACCAGTGTTCCGGTTCCCCCACTACCAATGATTCCGGTTCCTCCACTACCAGTGATTCCGGTTCCCCCATTACCAGTGATTCCGGTTCCCCCACTACCAGTGTTCCGGTCCCTCCCACTTGCCGTGCTTTGCGAGGATTCGGCCTCCTACATAGTTCTAATCCCCAATGCCTCCGCCTACATAGTCCTAATCCTTCCTACACTCCACAGGGGCTTGGTGGGAAGAACCCAGGAGTAGGGAGAAGACGCAGGAGTAGGGAGAGGACGCAGGGGTAGGAAAAGGACGCAGGAGTAGGGAGAGGATACAGGAGTAGGGAGAGGACGCAGGAGTAGGGAGAGGACGCAGGAGTAGGGAGAGGGTCCAGGAGTAGGGAGAGAAGTCTTAGGAAGTTGTCTACAAATTGTAAACGAATGCAACTTTGACGCTTCCTGTTGAACCTCTGTTCTTACACGGAATCCTAACATCAAAAGACAAAAATTGATTGTGGAGCTATAGGCTTCTAGCTTTACAATGAGTCTAAAATTTTCGCACGATCATTATTCACGAAAATCTCACAGTTTAAATGTTGACAATTTCTCGAGACATTTAATGCTCACTTTTCAGGTCCACTTTGTTTACACATTCACAGAGATAGTAGAATTAATTCGTTAATTAATTTGTATCTCTATTCGCATTGTTCATTTCCACAAGTTTTTGCGTTTACCTAAATGCCCTCGCGATTAATTGTACTCCAGCATCTGAATCGTTTTGCATGCGCATATATTACCAGATGAATGGCGACGGATCGTATTTATTTGTCTTTAATTTATGGCTGCGCGCAGCCGATCGAAAATATTTGAACACTTGTTTGATGGAACAATGGGACTGGCTTATTGGCTTCACAACAAGGAATGAACATAGGAAATGCATCATCAATTCTGTCCACTTGGAGTACTTCTATTATTTCGAATAATCAGCGAAATTTCATTTGTTGAAGTCGTGAAAGTCGTATAACTCTGCAAACAGAGAACACAATGGCAGGGAACAAAGAAACGCTGTGTACAGGGTGTACCGAAAATGTCAGATCTCTTTGAAAGAGGCGGTTTCCGAGGCCATTTACAGTATTTAACGAAAACTACGGACCAGTCTAAGCGCGGCGCGGCAGGTTCCGCTGAGCGTAGTGATGGCGCCGCGCCGTGATAAAGTAGTGAACAAGAAAAGCTTAATTGGCCGTAAATACACTTGCTACAACAACCTAAGGGGTGTGCAGTCAATGGGTAACTGTTCAAGAACATCGTCTGTTCTTCTATCAGAAAATTCCTTAAGAGAGGTATATATAGGGCAATAGAGACATTTAAACGCCACTCGGACTTGACATTTCTACCTGACGCTGGGTAGCAGGACTTTTAACGACCCTAGTAGCGTTTATGGTTGGCTAATGGTTGGGAGTTGGTTGGGACATGGTTGGTGGTTATGTCTACAAATCCCCAACATAGAGCCTACGACAAAAATTTCTGATAATTTGCCAACGAATATCCAACGTTGGGCCTACAATTATTATAGTTGGGTAATTAACAAGAAACTTACGTATGATAATATAATAATACTATATTGACCTAACCAACGTTTACTAACATTTAAATATCATACGTCTTACAGACGTTAGAAACGTTGCTACAACTAAAAACTTGTTAATTGTTACATTCCAAATTGATTTTTTTGTCACCGTACTCGCTGGACATTGCTCCTTCGGATTACTGGTTGTTCCGACGGATGCAGCACGATTTGGCAGGTCACCGGTTCACTTTTTTCGCAGAAATCGAAAATTGGCTCCTAACTTAGATCGCCTCAAAAGACGAGACATTTTTTCGAGATGGAATTCGAAAATTGCCTGAGAGGTGGAAATAAATGCATTTTTGACCACAAAAAACGGATCGAACTAATTTGTACACCCAATAGATCGAACCTATGCGCCGAAATCATGAAAAAGTTTATTCAATAATTACGATCGACAAAAAAGAATTTCTATTGCAACGAAGGCTACACAAAATGCCAACCATGCATGCTCCTAGGGTGTAGACTCGCAGGCAATTAGGGTTCCAGGTAGTTAACTAGGGATAACCCCTTAAGATATCGGCGTAAGCCCATTATCCGGCAGTAAAGTAGACAATCATGTTCGAGTTAATTCGAATCGTCGCGGGTCGTTGATGTCGATCCCGCAAATCCACGGGGCAAATTGAATCGCGATCGATCCCCATTTGAAATTTCACCAATGCATCACTGGACGGACGGCATGGCATCGAGTTAGCATGCTACCGGCTCCGGTCCGACCCGCCTGATCTAATAGACCCGTAAAAGTAACAAAGAAGTATATCCTATTCCTTAATGGATGCCGGGGTAGGAATAAAGTGGACCCGGGGTAGGATGATTCCGCTTTTACCCGAAGGGGTAACGCGATCCCACGTTTCCGTGCCCCGCCTTTCTGCCGTTAAACGCGATACTCGAGGGCATTGCGTGTCAACACATTCACGTACAAGCCCCCCGTTCAACCACCACCCTCACATTGCCCCATCCTCAATATCGTTGCCTCTAAAATCAATTACATTAGCGGATCGTATGCGAATTGACAGAATCGATTGCAAACATGTCGTGAATGGAACGATGGCGGCTCTGTGATCAAGGAGAGTCAGCGTCGATTTATCAACCTGTCCGGGGACCTCGTTTATTCGATCTAGTCCGCGGAATGGAGTATTCAAATTTCTTTCGAAAAATGATACTAAGCATTATGCACACTAATCAGTGGATCTTCATGCAAAATAAAAACTTTCTACCTGAATTATAACAAACTGTAGCGAAACAGAAATTTATTTTTTTTCTTATTATGTTTAATAGGTTGAATATAACACGACAGTATTTTTGAATTTTTCTAGGGGTCTTACTGTCTTTTTAATGAAACCTACTCTTAGTGATGATATTTGTTCCCCTTAGGGTTCCAAATCCATTTACCACTCTCCCCCTCTTCCACTCTCACTATCGCCTAATTTCAGCGGGACCTTACTTTTCACGGTGGGTTCCGAACCACCTATTTGCCAACAACACGCAGCGCGTACCCAGGGGGTCACCCCCGTCGTGTACCGGGCGGTTACCCATCCAAGCACTGCCTGCGCCCAACGCTGTTTAACTTCGTTAATCGTACGAGAACCGGTTTTTGCAGCGAGGCAATGGTCGTTGACTAATTACACCTACTCATTTTTGTTATAAATATTTATTGTTTTCTTTCTGACAAAAAATTTGTTTCAATTGCTAAGTAAAAATTATTTACAGAAATTTATTTCATACGTGTTATACTCGGAATAATACTCAAACTTAACCCTTAGCACTCCAATGGCGACTCTGAGGCGCCACTAAAAATTGCTGTAGCATTATTCAAAATATTGTTTAGATTATTAAACATATCGGTATCTGATCAATTACTGAACATTTAGGTATTGTGTATGAGGTATTTATACCAATTTCATATACATAAAATTTCAAAAATCATAGGGAATGGAAATATTCTAAATCGAAAGAAATGTTTAATTTTCGTGTTAAAATAGCTTGGAGTGCTATATAAATACAATAAATTCATTGCTAGAATAACTATTTGTAAAGAGATTGTTTTTATAACCTGCATTAATCAGTAAATAATAACTACTTGGTGATTTATGTACCTTGCACTTCAATATTTTCAAACATATATTTATGAAGTAATGTTGATTAGATAACTATTTCTTGGAACATGGTGAATCACTAGTATGAAATAGCATTTTTTTAACTTAATCGGCAATAAATGACGCATCATTCATTTTTACGGCTTTGACAGCGGTTTTTTTTAGTTGAAACACTAAAACATGCAATATATATATATGGTACTTATCGAACGGTTATGAACTTATTGCTTATTCATGTTCTTTTTTAAGTTTTAACTCGACTGTATGGATCGTTATGACTTTATGCATAAATTGGCTGGGTGAAATAGAAAACAGTAAAAGATTAGAAGGCTCTAAGAATATTGTTATGATCTTTTCAATGTAGAAAATCTATTAAGGGATGAAATAAATTTTTATTTAACTTCTGTTGCTCACAATCGTTGCAAAACATTTTTATTTTGCCATGTTATGTGTATAATGTTTCATAAATATTAAATCTAGTATATAGGATATAGTATATGTTTCTAGTATAGTATCTAGTATATGTTTCTCCACTGTTCTAATTATTAAGGCGACTAGCCTTATAAACAATCAACATTTTTAATTTATTTCGGTTCCAACCACAGCCAAATTCATACTGATCAATATACTTCCTCATTTTCTTTCAACACGTGCTCTATAAAAAAACACACAACACATGTCATTTTTATTAATTTCTACTTTAAAAAAAGATAATTATGTTAAACAAATTCCTAAAAGTTCGTTCAAAAATGTCCCGGGAAACCAGAGTACGCCCCTAAGGGGTTGAAAAACATTTCCTTCAATAAATAGCTTCCAAAAAATTATAGGGACTTCTCCCCTGAACGAACGACTGAGAAAACCTTATTCTTTTTATCCCAAGAACAAGGGCTCTCGAACGACGTTACAGATCGACAATAAACAACCAACAAAAGTGGAAACGAAAGAAAATCGCACGAAAGGAACGATCGTGGGTTTAGTTGGCACGGCTGCACGGTACCAATCAAGTAGCGGGTATTAACGATTTCCACGGTTTCGTAAAACCAGTACGCCGCGGCCAAGTTACGATCAGCTGTTCGGGATCGCACCTTTTCGCGTGCGCTGGTTAGAGCGTGCGAAGTATGTAATACGAGGCAAAACGCAGCCCCTCGATCTTATCGAGATCACGAAGACCGAGGAGGGTAGCCGGGGATCCAAGGAACCGGGACCAGGATACAGCAGTCACGGGACGAGATAATAAAATTAAAGCGATCGATCCCAGCCTCCCCTCCGGTCGAGTTACCGGCAGTTTCTAAATTATCTGACCACCGAGGACATCCACAATGATCCGGGCGGCCGATCTACAGTAAAATCGCGATATTTTTCCAACGGTTGTGTTCTGCACGGAGACATATCGTGTAGAGACATTATTTTTTTATGACTGCGTCTACCGCGCCGAGAGTACAGACGAAGCCGAACGAAGAAAAGGACAGCATGCAAATACGGATCGCGCGGCCGAAGCATTTCGGTGTGAACCACTACTAATCCAATTACAAAACTTCTTTATTTTTCATTATTTTTTTATGGGACTTTCACGAACTTATTTCTGACATTTTTCTGATTAAAATGACACCAAACACGACATAATTTCAACTCTATTTAGTGGTTTAATCGACGATGAAAGTTTCGAACGCAACGAGGAACAGCGTATTGGACATTCTTTGAACTGCGACGGCGACTCGCCGCGTCTCTTTCTTTTCCATACGCTGTTCTTCCTTGCGCCCGGAACTTTCATCGTCGATTAAACCACTAAATATAGTTGGAATTATATCATGTTTAGTGTCATTTTAATCAGAAAAATGCCAGAAATAAGTTGGTGAAAGTTGGTGAAAGGATTAGTAGTGGTTCACACCGATATTCCCGAGCCGAGATTAATTATAGCTGCCTTGCGGCGTTGGCCGGCAGTGGAATGGGGTAGGCACTGGATAAATTCTGGGTAGAAGGTCGCGGAGAAATATCGCGACTTTATTGTAGCAGTTCATTTGGTAAAAAAATGACTTAACGTAATAAATAATGACTAAATGTTTAGGTCTAGGTTAGGTAGCATAGCCAAAAATATCGATATTAACGAGATTTAATATAAATCATAATCGGAACAAGCATTTAAAAATGAACATTTTTTGAATATGATTTTCGTTCGAAAAAATTACTAATTTTTTTTTGTTAACCCTTCCGAACGTATTTAATATCTCTAAAAGGATTTTTTTTTAAATGAAGAGCATTCTTTTAGCTCGAAAATGCATACCACAAAAATTTAGAATTACAGTTTGTTGTCATTTATTAACACTAAACCTATCGACCATCGAAAGTGACTAATGTGTATGGTATTATAAAAATTATAAAAAGATTTTTACTATAATATTATATTATATATACAAGAGTCAAAAAATGTATTCAATCAATACCCATGAAAATACGTTTACAATCTCGATAATTGTTAAATAAAACATCTAAAATGGATCATTTGACCCCTCGTGGTAGGTTTAGTGTTAAATAAGTAATTCTTAATGGACTAATGAATGTTGTCGAAGTTATTTTGCTTTGACATGTGATATCTTTTGAGTTCCGCATTTTTTCAAATTGGATTATTTTCGGTATACTTTTCCTTGTATGATGCCGCAAGAATCATTTCCGCCTTCGTCCTCTTTCAGAAATTATTATTGTTTAAAGTATCAAATTTGGTATAACTTTTGCTATAACCATTTTGCTATAACTATTGAACCATAAGAGATGAAATTTGCACTAAAATTTATTAAAACATTATTCATATCTACTGATAATTGTCGTACTAAATATATATTTTTTGTAATAATTTTTTAACTAACTGTTTAAGTTTTATTGTCTCAAAATAATATTTAGAACTGTTTATTTGTTTTTGTTTATACATTTTGTTTATCTTCGTGTTTGACGTTTATTCTTCATATACGAATACGGACTGTGTAATTTAAAACAGTCGAAGAATGAGAAATGTTTGTGAATCCCTACACATTGTTTACAGCTTAATGAAACTGCACAAGCAACAAATAAACTTATATTTAGGTGCCCCAAACAAATTTTATTTCGCATCTACATCCTATTTGGTTGCAACATATGAAAGTGCGGTTTTTGAGATTAATTTTAAATGAACACAACATTTTCAGTAATGAATATTTTTCATCAAAATAGCAACCATTGGTTTCTGCACATTTTTCCCAACAAATTTCCAGTTTTTAATTACATTTTTATTAAAATTCGGCGGTCTGGTGTAATTAAATTTCTTAACGCTTGATATAATTATGTTATTTTAATTTTAAAAATAGCGTAATATGAAATGCATTATTTGATATTTAATATCGATCCCTATTATCCAATATTGGTAAACAAAGTGCATTGAAGTATTTTTTTGCATTAATTAACATCCGTGTGCATCCGTGCATTAAAAAAATCTTTTACAGTGGGTATCTAGAAAAGTAGTAAATGATTGTTAATTTGTTACACATACGAGAAGCCAGTGCAAAAAACCTGAGTTACGCAATACAAACAGTCATTTGATGTCATTACTCGTCACGCAGTATGAACGTGCTAATTATTCGTAGCTCTAATCGATTAACACATCTGTCCGATAATACGAGAATATCGTATCGACATACAAGACATGTCATGTCAAAATGGAACAAAAGATAGAACCATTGGTAGATTGGTTCAGATAAAATTCACACGTTGCACGTAATTCCCAGGAAAAAATACAGTATAGTGATTTTCAATTCCATGGTTCAAAGAACCTGTCATGTTTTTTCAAAATATTAATTATTCAAGCTGAAATATTTATGTAATTCTCGAAGGACTTACATTGGCTATTACTGTATTTTACTATGTATTCTTATCTCTTAAAAAAAGACGTTAGAAAGAGTTGGAATATATTATAAAAAAATTCAGTTTTCAAGCAGTCAATTTTTGCACATATTCTACCAGTACATTGCACATATTTTACCATTATGTAAACGTAGCAAAAAATTTATAAATATGTATTCATCCATGTAAGTCATAAAATAGGCACTAAAAATTGTTAAAGAAGTAGGTTGTTTGTAAGTGAATGGCCAAGTGTTACTCTTTAATACATAATATCCAGCAATTTTAAAAAAGGAAAGACGCTCAAAGAAGTTGAAATATATTTTCAAGAAATAAATTTTCCAAGCTGAAAATTTCGTGAATTCTTCAAAACGTGCATATTCTTCAAAACACTATCTAGATGTATTTAAAATTCTACAAATTTCCATGCATACGGATTGTCCATTAACACGTTAAGCGCCACGTTGGTCCCTAGGGACCGACGCTAGACTTTCCGTTCAGGCCACGTCGGTCCCTACGGACCGGCAGGGCCCGCCTGACGGTAACTGTGGCCTGAACGGAAAGGCACGCAAATTCGGCGTGGCGCTTAACGTGTTAAAAATTCCCGAAGAAGTAGGTTGTGGATAAATACAATAATATCCACTAATATTTCTAATATCATGACTTTTACATTTCACGTAATTTCCAAAAAGATATTGAATACACAATTAATTAAAATGGTAAAAATCGCAATTTTTCAAGATTTTCGGCCTTTTTACCACTTTTGATCGTTTATATCTCGTAAACCAATTAACCAATTTCAATGAAATTTTCAGAGCGTATATAATTTATACGTGTCGACCAAACACATCTTTTAAATTTTCGTTATTGGCCCAGCTGAAGAAGTAGTAAAAATCAATCTTTACTATTTTTTTCGCAATTCCGACCAAATGCATTTTTTCAAAATATTTTTTAGACGTCATTTACTAAATTAATTCTTCTAGCCTTACAGAGAAATTGAAGTCGTTTGGTTCATTCATAAAAAAGTTATTCTGATTTAAAGTGCGTTGAATCAGTCATGCTCGTTAGTGTATATCTTCAAGAAATAAATTTTCCAGACTGAAAATTTTCGTGCATATTCTTCAAAACACTATCTAGATGTATTTAAAATTCTACAAATTTCTATGCATCCGATTGTCCATTAAAAATTCTCTTCTCACTCGCAAGTGAATGCCCAGGCATTCCCTTTAACAATTGCATAATAATCATGACGCGGAGATAAGATCGCGTTGCAGAGAACGGTTGGAAGTTATGAGACGTTTTCCTGCAATTTGTAGTCCCGCCACGTTGCAATCGATTCCGCAAGTCAGACTACGCGACCACCTAAGCTACCGACTCCCAAATTGTCGCCAAAGAAGGTCGGGGTCTACTAGGGGCCACCGGCAGGATGAAGTCTTCTTCCCGGGGCAGGTTTAACGGTGATTTATGTTGCCAGCAGAGTCGTTAGCGAGTTGCCTAATTAAAGTCATTTCGCTCGGTGGAGGCCAGAAAGCTGCAAAACTACGTGGCCCGAGAATTCCCGCGGTCCTGCCGCCTTATCCTTGGCCAAACAGTCAAACAACAGAGTCCAAAGCTTTGCCGAAAGAACGTCTTTGTCGCAACAAGGCTGGTAGAGCATTCAGAACATGGCCGGTGAATCATGCCCCGAAGAACAACCACCTCACCCCTCAACCTACTTTCGACAATGAAGCGATCATTATCTCCTTAAGGACCCGGTCAATCAACTTGATGACCGTTGCTTTCTAATGCGCCCTAGACACGAGAAATTCTGCCCGTTATAATGATCGAGGTTATAATGATTCGACGAATAGAGGGGGCTCCAGTTTCGAAACGGGAGTTATTAATAAGTGCCAGAAATATGGGTGTTAGTCTTGAAGTATTAATATAATGTTGTGAGTACTGTAAGACACATGTGTTGGATTATGTACGAAATTGGAAGTGGATTGGATCATTTTTGCAGAAGTTACCAAACATTTAGTGCAATGGTGTAGGAAAGTAGTCGAACCCATCACTATTGGAGCATTAAAAGTAAAAATCTCTAAGCAGACCTGCAGTCCGGCGCGATGGACGAGGTCACGAAGAAATAATAGAACTAAGAATCTAAGAAACAGCACGGCCCCGACGGTCGAAGGCTTTACTGCACTATAAAGTTCCCCGTTAAATTATTAAAAAAAACTAAAAATAGGGATGCTAGACTCATATACTTTAATTACATTAAAGTAATGTTGTGAGTACTATTAGTAAGTACAAAATTAATTATTACCACACTTATATTAGCTTGCCGAGTTGTTGTTGTTATTGTATGCGTCAAATCCTATAATCGAATTTTAAATCACTTCCCGATGAGCTAGAGACTTGAAACTTTAAACATAGCTCAGAACTGGATGACAATGCAATATTTAAAAATTTTTTTTTGTTAAAAACTGTGCGTTTAGAAAAAAAAATTTAAATATTAACTGTCACACCTCGCCGCGCGACACACATAATGAGACATCGCGTTCAGCGATCCCCACTCCACGCGCCAACGCTCCCTACTTCACTACGCGTTCCCACTCCGACTCATCCCCACTCCATTGACCCACTTCGCACTGAAGGAGCTCAGTCCCATTCCGGACTTCATCAAGAGACGTCGTCTCTCGGAATCATCTCCTCATTCTTTTGCATAATAGATCACTAGTAATTCAGTAGATCATGTCATGCAAGTCTTGCATCTCCTTTCTTACATCAAATTTAATAGGATATTTATTTATTTTGGCTATAAAAACGGGATAATAAATTATCTAATCAAGATTTACCCTTTTACAAAAGATCTTGGTTGAAGTGGTAATTAAAATCGATTACAAGATATGTAAAGACTAAAAAGTAGAAAATAAAAAATATATAAAAAAAACCTTTTAAAAACCACGCTTATATTAAAATGCACTAAAAAGGAAAAAATAATTTTTATAGACACATTAGTGACTGTAAATAAAAGCGTGGGCGCCCACGAAGATTGCGTCAATATAGTTTAGCGCTCCACGCTTTTATTTATAGTCACTTTAGTCACTAATGTCTATAAAAATTATTTTCTCCTTTTTAGTGCATTTTAATATAAGCGTGGTTTTTAAAAGGTCTTTTTTATATATTTTTGGTTTGATAATAATGTCGAACATATTAGACTGTATAAGTGGCATCGATCGAATATACCTTCGCGGAGCATTTATTCCAATAGGGTCCACTGGTGACCATTGTTATCTCAATTTATACAGTTCATACAAAGATTTTTCTTCCCCCATTCCATCCCTCCATTTTTTCTCTCTTCGGGTATTTTTTTTACACAACTCGATCGTTTGGAAATCAGTCAGAAAACAGAAGATCATCGACCTCGCGGTAATTCGAATTTGACGGGCATGTCAAGTGGCAATTGCACCCTCTCCGGATGATTTTGCAATCCGAGAATAATGTGCTATCCGATGATCGAAACCGGACATGTTGCCATATCAACACCCACCGCGATATATCATTTCGAAGCATCGAAAGCTCCTCGACTATGCAAAGCCGCTTTGAATGTTTCTAAACTATTTGACGCGCTCGCCGCCTCCGCGCTACAGCAAATACCAGGAGGGGGCGTATTCGAAACCCGCTTCGGCCTAGGAATCCGCTTTCGATATTTCCCAACGATTTTCGACGGTTCCCCTGCCTCGATCAATTTCAATCGCAATAGTAGAATTTCAATTTCGATTTCGAGTACCCGGCGATCCGGTCTTCTTTGTGCCCTTTTATCTCCGTCGACCAGCGATACCAATATGACGATATTAAACGTTTCGTTACGAAACATTATTCGACAGCATGCTCGAACAGATCCCTTTCTCCAGCCAGAAGAATTCTTGCGAAATCAAGTTTGACAACGTCGAGAATTTTTTTAAAAATTGTTTCTTAACAATTACTATAAGAAAAATGGTTTCTTATTTGACCTTGAGTCGACCTTATGGTTGAGGATTTCATAATTATCTTGAAGACTCTTGTCTAGCGGGACGTAGTCGATTGAATACTGACCAGGCGATACTAATTTAGTGACAAAACTTGATTGTTTATAATCATTTTTCTGTGAGACTTTGACTGAAATATTCGTGACGTTTTTCTGATTACAATGAGCACAAACACGATACAGTTTGGATAACATTTACTGGTTTAATCCACGAATAGAACCTCGGGTATCCGAACTATCCGGATAACAGCTACAGTGCTAGATTAAAACTCTATTGATTTTTCCAATGAATCGTGTCGTATCTACTTCAGATTTTATTCGAATAATGGAGATTTATCGGTTCGGATAATCGAGGTTCTACTAAATCGTCAATTACCCGAATAAATATGATGCAAACTGTATCGTGTTTGGGCTCATTTTAATCTGAAAAACGTCACGAATATGTTGGTAAAAGTTTCACCAAGAAATAATTGAAAACAAACAAGCTTTGTCACAATTTTATAAAATAACATCAATCACTAGTATGTACGTTTCATAAAATATACATACAAATAAACAATAACTAAATTAATCTAAAAAGCAGTTATTTGGTATTTCTCAATGGATCCGCCCAATAAAATATTATAAATAAATAACATAAACAATAATGCCAACCAAACACGAGTCAACACATTCTACAAACATTTTCGCTGACAACTGAATCTTTTTAATATGCAAGTCAACATGGGAGAATCACAAAGCAAGACGGAAAAAGAATTTATATTGACAGAAGAAGTAATTTAGGTATTTTGATTGCATGAACGAGTATCACGACTGTTCGAGCGGCGTATTAAATACAACTTCTTCTATCAACAGAGATCGCGGATGAATCACTGTTTAGTACGGTCAACAAGAATGACTGGTTATGCAATAGAAGAGCTTCGCCTGATAACGAGTACATTAAACAGGCCGCAATCTATTTCTGTGCCAAAGCGAAAATTAATTTTCTTACGGCCACATTGAGAGAGGAATTACAGGAATTAAGAATTCTCATTAAAATGCAACTCGGCGAAAAATCTCTTTCCATTTACGTTTTCCATTACCCAAGTGAAGGTGGAGGTTTCTTGTGCAGGTATACTCGTAAAAAAGATAGTATAGGGAGAACTCTCATTATCGTTGTATAATTATTATTTGAGAAGTTATACGCTGCGAGAAAATAAAGTTCCATTAATAATATACAGAATGAACCTCGGAACGTGATCGGCTTTCATTTCCTTTTGTTAGCGAGATAATTAAAAATTTCTTTGTTGTAGCACCGATCAAAGACAGTTTTAAAATGATTAGTTAATTTGTAAAATAATTGTAGGTAGGTCTATAAGAAATTGAAGGTGACCTTGGAAGAGAAAACAAAGTTGATGAAAAAATTTGTTATAAGCTTCCTGATAATTTAATATTAAAAAATATATCGACGACACGTGTTGTGGATTCTTTTATCGTAAATCGGTTTGCGATAAGAATATCCGCTTCGATAATAAAACTTCCATTCGTAGTTATCCACATGTGCGTGACATCGTAATTGGACAAATTAATCATTATAATCGATTATAATTTTAAAATGGATTAATATGCAATTTAATAATTGAATAAAATTATTATCAAGTAATTGATTAATGATCGTATTATCAAAACTCATTATTTGATGCTATCTACTTACTCGGTCATTGCTATGATTAAACACATTTGCCGACACAATCTTATGTCAACAGTTTCTTATGAAAATGGATTCTTATTTTCATAAGGTTTATTATCTAAGGTTTATTTTCCTCGCTGTAATTCCCCATTTTATGAGAGCTTATGCGATTTCCGAAAAATTTACAGAGCAATCTAACAATATCTATGAACAATCAACACTTTTGCTTATAAAAATGTGTACAACATTTTTATACGCGGAAGGAGCATTGAAATGTTTATTTACAAATTTAGAAAAATTGGGGATTAGAAATTTAATAAACGACACAAACTTATATTATTGATGATATGAAATATTAGATTTCCTCAGAATCCATTCTATTTTTTATTTATCTAAATGTATAAGATGAAGTAACAATTCTTTATTTGTATAAATAAAGAGGGACATCAAAGTCCAGTAAGCAGTAAAAAATGAATGTTTGATCTTTCAAGTCTAATAAAATCGAGTGACATTTCAAATTACATATAAGCAAACTCAAAGACCAAATATCAATTATAAATATACGGAACCATACAGGACAAAGATATCGTAATTTGCATACTCCACTTATCATACTAGACAAACCACAAAATCTGTCATACCATATGACACAATATTATTTTTTGTCAAAAGTATACTAGAACTAGATAGTATCATGTCAACGCGCCGACCAATTTATCTAATAAAATAAAAATAGGAAAGTGAAGATTTATTTAACTATTTGAAGTTAACTATTTTTGTAATCTGTTAACATCTTCTAGATTGTAATAAAACTTTATACTGTTTTTATTAAATACAGATTACAATCCCAGATTGCTTATCCTGATCAAGAAATTGTGTTACTGATATCAAACTCTTGACTAAAGATCACCGAGTTAGTCATCGACTTTGTGATTCAAAAATACTGATGATGAAATAATTCGAGTTCTATGATAATTACAAAACTACAGATTTTATGCATTTATGACAAAAATGGGTATTACAAAGATCTAAGAGCATCAATGTATTAGATTCAACTATATAAGATTGTTCAAAGAAGAAGCAATCTTCTAGGTGGCCTCTGTTTCTTGCAATTAATGTAAACATGCTTTATTTTGCATAAAGATCCGCAGTCTAATAATTTCATATACGGAAAAATCTTTCACCAATCTATTTCTGTGCAAACTCGTATACCTAAATAACCTTATTGACGTATTTCTAGAAAATAAAAAGTGGCACAATATAAAACATTTTACTGATTTTAGATGAAAAAATTCATCTAGGATCAATACAGAAAAAGTGTTGTAGCTCAGGAAAATTAAAATTTATGATAATAATACTTTCAAGAGATCATTCTGGCCCATCCCATATTCGCCGATATAGGTGTCCAATGACTTATGAACGGGGGTGAATGTCCGCCAAGGCAGTATGGAAACGCAGAAGCCTCTTAGCACCCTGATCTAGCCTCTAACCTCGACCACACGGTCCCTTTCATTTCGCGGACATCTCTCCACGCAAGAACAGTACCAACAACAAGTCGTCTGTACTTACTTAGTATATCGAACTGAGGAAGCCACTTCTTCACGAGGACATTGTCAGGTTTCTGAGTGAACTCATCAGTTTCCCACTTCCAGATCACTTTCCTGGGTAAAGAAGCGAGCACGTTCAACAGAACAGTCAATTTATCCTCAGGCATGGTGGCCGCCTTGATCGCCGAGCCGAAATTGAAGTACAATACACCTTCGCTAGCCTCATCAAGGAACTTCTTAATGTCCTTGGGCAGGGGATTGCTTTTCTGTGGAATTTGAAGGCCACCGACCTCCACAACGTTCGGAGGGTAGGGTTGAGCGCCATGTAGACTGAAATGCGTGTTCACCAGCATCAACGACGCGTTGCTGGCCATCTCGTTCAGATTAGGAACATCAGGACCGTAGTACTTGTCTATTAAGCTCTGATCACGCCAGAGGTACACAGTTTTAGCTGCTGCAGTCAGAATCACATCAACGAACACATTCCACATCCTCTGCCTAAAGTTCATCGGCCTAGGCGATTGCGAGGCCATAGACGGCTTGTAGCTGGCTTCAGAGGTGAAGCCCAGGTCATTGTGCACCCACGGCATCAGCTGATGCGTGGATACTTCGATGAAAGGCACACCCTCCTTATGAAACAGGGAGTAAAAGCAACGCGTGTTGAAGCTCTCCGTGATCACCAGGTCGAACTTCTCCCTAGCTGCGACGAACTCCTTCACGCGGGGATTGGTCAACCCGGCTTCGCAGACCAGCTTCGCCATGTCGTCTATCATTTGCAGGTTATGGATCACTCCATAGCTCGAGAAGTCAATTTTGCGCAGGTCGATGGCGTTTATGAACACGTTCAGCTTCTCCGTGAGCAGACTAATGTCCTTGTAGTTCGACAGAGGCTCCTCGGCCTTGGCTTTCTCGGTCCTAGGGAAATAGGAGATCACTGTCAACTCGTGACCCCGGCGCGCCAGCTCTTCCAGCAGAGGCTTGAACACGTCGAAGTGGCTTTTTCCTAGGTGGCCGAAGATTCCGAGGATCTTCAGCTTCTGTTCAGGCTCGTTCACATTAGCCGAACAGCACGCGAGAAGCACGAGAGTGCATAGGACCCGGAGGAGAAGTGACGCTGACATGATGGTTGCTGAGGAAACCTGCTCGATGCTAGGTAACCAAAGGTCTGACCAGCACCGATTCCAGTTCCAATTGATATTTATATTTACATAATGATGACGGTTTGGGAGGGGTCCGTACATCACGGGATACACGAATTCTTCCGCAATTGGAGGAGACGACCGACGTCATCCCAATTAGCCTAACGTGTGGAACACGTAGCCTAACGATGTCAGGTACTTGTGGATGCCTATCGGGTACTTGGGATAAAGGAGACAGATAATACCGATAGCATCGAGCAAGATGGATCAGTGAGATCGGACACCGTGTGCGTCTGACATTACGCAATAGTTTACCAACCGTAATCAACGAACAACCAACGAACCATTTGCTATGCCCAGCTCGTAACTTGAGAAGTCCACCGACTTCGTCCCAAACCTGTTCGCGTTAGTCAATCCGAAACCTGACTGTGTTGGAGCTTTCTTTCATTGTGGTCGCAATTAAGCACTTCTGATGTGCTAATACGCTGATTTTTAAAATATTGACTTGACAAGTCTAGAGAAGTTAGCAAAGGATGTTCTGAGCATGCAATACGAATTGAAAAACAATCGGTAGTCTAGTATTCGAGAAAACTGTGAGGGAAGTTCGAGCAAGTCAATTTCGAAGAAAAGTCATTTAAAGTCTTGCGCACTTCTGTGTTGAACATAAGTTCGAGACATTTAATCTCTCGTAGCCTCAACAATTTATTCAATTTTGAACTTAACAATTTAAAAATTGATAAGTAAAAAGAAGAATCATCTAATTTTAACCTAAAACTCTTACCATTTCTCTACCTCAATGTGTTTTGAAGAATATTATGCGTAGTATGCAGTTACGAAACGTCGACGACTTATTTCTGTACTTTTTTATCGTTAAACCTGCAGAAATTATTTATCATTAATTCAGAACATTATGAAAATATCTGAAAGGTTGAAGATATAGGCAATCCATATTTATTTTAAAGATAGGGTCACTTCAAATAATAATTATATTCATCACCCACGTCTCATGCAATAGTTCCAGTCATACTAACTAAGAATCTTTTTGTTTTTAGTCAATTGTCAGTTTCAATAATTTAAATTATAGCGCTGTAAAAAAAATACTAAGCATATAAATAAATATGCACAAGTTCATTAAGACAGATTTCTTAGTTTCTTTCAAAAAAATTCTAGAATAATCTATTCAGTTAAAAAGGAAGTTCTTGGGTAGCTATATTCCCAAAAAGGATGACACAGGGGACTAACTGTTTACTGACTGTTGACTAACCCGTTTAAAATACATAGACACATAATACATAACCTTGAACAGCTTATTTTGCTCGAGGAAATCACTAGAAATCGTAGTGTATCAAAAATCATACGAATTACAGATACTCTTATCAAATACGTTTATAATCAACCGAGTGATAAAATAGTCATTAATAGAAATGACTACTGCATAAAATTTTTAAACTAAAAATATTGCGGGCTTGCATCATCCATTATCCATGAGCGCTATCTATTCACAAAGAATTTATACGTAACAGCTAATAGTCAAGGTCAGCCAAACACTTTTATAATCTATTCGTGCTAGAAACCATACAAATACTGAACACAAGCCTGTTCGCCTGGCGGTGAAATTTAGAAAAATTTCGACGGGACCAACACACCACGGTACTTAACAAATTTTGGACGCACTGTATTAGAAAATTTACAATTAACGCATTACCGATCGGTGATTATTGAATAATTTTGAAATATCTATGGTTCATGGCTAAACACTTTTTAGTGGAACTTACAACAGTGACAACAATTTTCATTGTTAACTAACAAGTCGCCCTCAATGACGTCATCTGATACTTTGATTTAAGATTGTAACGTAAAAGAAAATTTCTACGCTTTTTTTGGTACAGCACAATTATTGAAAATCCCATTAATAGGCTTCGGTAGGTAAAGTGTTAATAAGAATTGGAATTTATTAAGTATAATAACACTAATAATCTTCTTAAGAATTTTCAGGGAATCTCAAGAAAAAAAAAGAGTAAAATTTTTTTTCTCGGGAAATATATGAATAAATCTCAATTTTAATTAGCGATGAGATATCGTGATCTGTATACTCTTCTGATTATGGAAGACACGCTAAAGCCTTTGACACACTGTATGAAATGCTACCGTTTGGACCTAAACCCTAAAACAGCAAGTCAGAAGCCTTTTCACACATTGGCAGAAAATTCAGGTAGATAACATTTAAACAAATATATAGATGTCTCCCCAATTCTGATCTTTTTTTCTTTAAAACGACATCCAGAAAAATTAAATGTAGAAATTTTGGAGAAATGGTTTTAAAAAATATTTTAACCTAAAAAATATGAAATATTATGAATTACATTTATCGTTACGTAACGTAGGAAAATGAATACATATGTTACTAAATACATATTATATAGTAATCTGTCGTAATAAAATCTTTCGTAATAATAATCTTTCGTAATAATTATAATCAATTCCGCTGTAGTCAGCAGTATGAACTTTGAACCAAAAATAATGTGTGTCTATTGCGTGTGCAATTTTATAAGTGACCTTCATAAACCTTCTACAATGTCAAACTAATAACATCATCATATATTCTTCTCTACATCCTACATCTTCAGTCGCAAACATCAACACATATTCTTCTCTACACCCTACAACGTTCGTCGGAAACATTTTTCTATCCCAATTATAAAATTTTTTAAGACATGGAATTTTAACCTGGGCTAACCACCTCTCCATGTGGAAACGATATCAACAACAAAGCGTCTCTACTCACTCAGTACGTCGAATTGAGGAAGCCACTTCTTCACAAGAACATTGCTAAGTTTCTCGGGCAGATCATCGGTCTCCCACTTCCAGATCACTTTCCTGGGTAAAGAAGCTAGCACGTTCAATATAATAGTCAATTTATCCTTAGGCAAAGTGGCCATCTTGATCATCGAGCCGAAATTGAAGTACAATACACCTTCGGTAGCCTCATCGAGGAACTTCTGAATATCTTTAGGCAAGGGATTGACTTTCTGTGAGATATGAAGCCCACCGATCTCAACGACGTTCGGGGGGTACGGTTGAGGACCATGAAGACTGAAATGCGTGTTCACCAGCACCAACGACGCGTTGCTGGTCATCTCGTTCAAATCAGGAACATCAGGACCATAGTACTTCTGCATTAACCTCTGATCGCGCCAGCGATACACAGTGTTAGCTATCACAGTCGTAATTCCATCAACGAACACATTCCACATCCTATGCCTGAAGTTCATGGGCTTCGGCGAAACCGAGAAGATGCATGGTTTGTAGCTGGCTTCAGAAGAGAAGCCCTGATGACGGAACACCCATGACATGAGATAATGCGTGGACACTTCAATGAAAGGGACCCCTTGCTGATGGAACACCGTGTAGAAGCAATTCGAATTGAAGCTCTCCGTGATCACCAGATCGTACTTCTCTCCAGCTGCGACGAACTCCTTCATACGAGTATTGTTCAAGCCAGCTTCGCAAGCCTGGTAGGCCATATCATTCAGCATGAACATATCCCCGATGAATTTGTAGCTCGGGTTCACGACTGTGTGCAAGTCGATGATGTCCACGAACACTCTCTGCTTGTCCGAGACCAGGCTAATGTCCTTGTAGTTCGGCAGAGACTCCTTGGCTTTGGCCTTCTCGGTTCTAGGAAAATAGGAGATCACTGTCAGCTCATGACCACGACGCCCTAGCTCCTCTAGAAGAGGCTTGAACACAGCGAAATGGCTTTTCCCCGGGTGGGCGAAGGCTCCCAGGATCTTCAGCTTCCGTTCAGGCTCATTCACGCTGGCCGAACAGCACGCGAGAAACACCAGAGTACACAGCAGGGTCCATTGAGATCGTGATACCGTCATCGTTGAAGAACCTGCTCGATCCGATGTCACCGAAGTTCTAACGATCACCGATTCAAGAACCGGGTATAAATTGATTTCGCGCCTCAATACGTCATGGTATCTACGACTACCGACGCACGATGAGAACTATTTACATAATACTGTTTGGGAGGGATCCAGACATGCGCCTCTAACCACAACAATGTCACGCGGGCTACGATGACTTGTGGATTTGACGCGCAGGCCAGTCCGAAACCTGACTCCAGCGGAACGTGTTCTCGTCGTGATCGTAATCTGACACTTCTCAGACGCTCTGATAATTACTTTAATAAGTGCTCCATGTTACGTTTATGTTAACCTCTCGCGTTAGAGAGACTCGTCGTCTGTTGTCAGACTCTGCTGAGTCATTTTGAATCCAGTCTATTTGAATATATTTATAGTATTAATACGCTCTGCGTCAAACAGATGGCATACCTGATTTATTTTTCATTCTGATTTGCCCGGAACGAAGTTTTCCAGTGATAAATTAGGTTTCTTCTCCCGATTTCTTACACCGACAGGCTTTATTTTGCATTGAAAGTTTTATTTCTCAAGTATATACTAGGATGATAAAATGTCGGTGCCACAAAGTGATGGTACATATTTGTTAAACATTTTTTTAAATATTTTGAATATTTTGTATATTCCCTTTATTTTGTACGCGTCCAACATACGCTTGGGTAACGGCATAAATAATGTTTCCCACGTCAAATTGTGTGCAACCCTGTAAGCCTAATAAATTGGAGTAAATCTACTAGTTTTTTATCGCATATAAGATATTGTAAAAAAAGATTTTTCTAGGGAACATTAAGCAACATTCTAGCTCTATTTTCATATTTTTTCATTACAAAACATTACAAAATGATGGAGTCGTATAACATTATCTAACTTAGTAGTTTCAAAAATTGTTGTAATAATTTCAACAAAAATAGATTGTCTTCAATGTAGCGTACGATTTCTTGATATCTTAATTTGAAAGATATTCTTGCTTTTAACAGTAGCATTTTCTCATTTTTCAAAATCATTAAAACATTTTAGGCTGCATTGTAGATAATCTATTTTTGTTGAAGTGATCACAACATTTTTTTAAGCTACTAAGTTAGATAATGTGATGTTAGATTAATAATCAATAATCTTTTATTTTTTATATTTATTCGTTTTTACCGCCGAGTGCAAGCTACCATGGTTTTTTTACCAATTAACCAAAACATTATTCTTTTTTTTCGACTTATTTATTCATGTATTATTTCTTCGTATAAATTGCACTTTCTTGGATTATTATAAATTAAATCTACATTTGCAAAATAAACATAAAAGTATGAACTGACCATAAACCATAAGTACATATTACAAATTTACTGTTATCTGTACACACGATAGTAAAGAACCGTGTCACAAGGCTTCTAATCATCAGCATACTATTTACAAACAGTTCATTCGTGTCAGCTAATGTGACAAACAAATTTTTTCTAAACTATTCGTATAATAGGAACTGTGAAGCCAGAGCGGCCGATGTAGTATCGTTACGACAATCACAAAAATTACGCGAACGATATAGAAGATTCATAAAACCCACAAGCTTCTAAGTAATATCATGGAAACTTTAATTTCACAGATGATCATAAAAAAATTGGTTAAAATAATGAAACATCTCTATCCACTCATCGGATAAATTACAATAAGAAAAGTTAATAACGATCTAAAAGAATTCAAGCATCAACAACTGTACAGTGAAAAAAACGGCCCTTTCTGAAGATTAACCTAATATTATAATAATAATAATGTAATATAATGTAACGTCATAATTATAATAATGTTATAACTAGACTGCGGATCTTTATGCAAAATAAAAATATTCTGCATTCATTGTGGGAAGCAGGAATAAAATAAAAATTGATTTCATCCCTTAATGACTTGGTTACTTTAAAACCAACATTACAATATTCTTGAATTTTTCTAATCTGTTACTGTTTTATATTTCATCCGACTAATTTCTTCATAAATGCATAAAGATCCGCAGTCTAATTATAATATTAACATTCCTCTATGACCCATACAGGAAAAGGTACCTCTTAGCGGTCTAATTTAGAAAAATTTCGACTGGATCAACACGTCTGGACTTTATTTGCGAATAAGTCGGTAAATACACTGCGCAGCTGTTTGACGTCGCGATATGTATCGTCAAACACTCCGTTGAACCCATAAATAACGTTAATATTCGTATAGGAACGATACAGAAAAAATTAGCTCTTATCGGTGGAATTTAGAAAATTTTCGACGAGCGCTGTCGGACCAATACGCCCTTTACTCACGAACAAGTCCATACAGCGAGCCGAATTAATATTCGGACGCTCTAAAAAAGACGATAACTTTTTTAATATTGTACTGTACGACTTGAACTTTTTTTGGGAAGCTAAAGCAATTAGTTTACTACAACCTGTGAAAATAAATTTTTTCTAAAATTGCAATTGATCGGAATTGTAGAAAAAATACTAAAAGTTGCATTTTACAACTTTTTTATGTGTGTGTGGGCCTTATCGAAAATTTAAAAAATACATTTTGTAGATCTGTGTGAATTAAACATATCCTGAAAATTTCGTCAAAATCGGCCAATGTTGCAATGAGCTACAAACGTTTAAAGATGGTAAAAATTGCAGATTTTCACGATTTTTGGTCTTTAACTGCAATGAATCTAAGGATTCTTACATCTTTCGTTTTTTCCCGCATCAACCGATTTCGATGAAACTTTCACAATGCATATAATTGACACAGATCTACAAAACGTATTTTTTAAATTTTCGATATAGGCCCACATAAAAAAGTTGTAAAATGCAACTTTTAGTATCTTTTTTCTACAATTCCGATCAATTGCAATTTTTGAAAAAATTCTTTCCGCATCCTGTAGTAAACTAATTGCTCTAGCTTCCCAAAAAAGTTCAAATCGTATAGTACAATATTTAAAAAGTTATCGTCTTTTTTAGAGCGTCCGAATATTAATTCGTTTCACTGTAAGTGTGTTTCCTAATGGTTTGTTGTTGCGATATACACTACCGCTCATGGAAGTATGGAATCATTCATAACTTGTATGTATAAAATATCTTTATATGTCATCCCTTATTTACCAAATAATAAGTCACTAATATTTTATTTTCTTAAGTAGTATATATAAATATAGTAATATACACAAATTTTTGTACGCGTTAGAAAAAAGTGCCCCAATCCCGAAACCCAGCTCTGGACACTCGTACAAGAGGCATAAAGGACTATACCGGATGAAATAATTAAAAAATTAATAAGATGAATGCCACAATTAACGAAAACTGTAATAAATGCAAAAGTTGAATTTTTCGACGAAGAAAACATTTAGATTTAAAAGTTATTCATTTATTTCTGTTTGGATATTGTTTAATCATTTAAGTATGCGTAACCGTTAATTTTATACTTATGAAATGAAAAACTGGTTAGGAATGAAATTATTTTGCGCTAAACATTTTTTTTCTTAATTTTCAAGTGTCCATACTTCCATACGGTAGTGTATACTGCTGAATGCCCCATGTAACTCGTACATAACATCAAAATTCGTCCAGGGTCGATACAGAAAAAGATATCCTCTATCGCTGGAAGATCATTCCCCCCCGCCCATGCCACAGTCACCGACGTGAGTGTCCAATGACTTATGAACGGGGTTGAATGTCCGCCAAGGCAGTTAAAGTATGAAAACGCAGAAGTCTGTTAGTAACCTGATCTAACCTAGCCTAGATCTTCGGCCTCGGTCTCTTTCATTTCACGGGCACATCTCCACGCGAAAACGTTACCAACAACAGAGACACCTTTACTCACTCAGTATGTCGAATTGAGGAAGCCACTTCTTCACGAGGACATTGTCAGGTTTCTGGGTGAACTCATCGGTCTCCCACTTCCAGATCACTTTCCTGGGCAAAGAAGCGAGCACATTCAACAGAACAGTCAATTTATCCTCGGGCATGGTGGCTGTCTTGACCATCGAGCCGAAATTGAAGTACAATACACCTTCGGTAGCCTCATCAAGGAACTTCTTAATATCCTGGGGCAGGGGATTGATTTTCTCTGAAATATGAAGCCCACCGACTTCTATGACGTTCGGAGGATGCGGTTGAGCACCATGAAGACTGAAATGCGTGTTCACCAGCATCAACGACGCGTTGCCGCTCACCTCCTTCAGATCAGGGACACCAGAACCATAGTACTTCTCCATCAGGCTCTGATCGCGCCAACGGTATATAGTTTTAGCTATTACTGTCGAGAGCACATCGGCGAACACATTCCACATTCTCTGCCTAAAGTTCATCGGCATCGGCGATATGGAGAACATAGACGGCTGGTAGCTGGCTTCAGAAGAGAAGCCTAGATCAGCGTATACCCATGGCATCAGCTGATGCGTGGATACTTCGATGAAAGGCACACCTTGCTGATGGAACAGAGCGAAGAAGCAACGAGTGTTAAAATTCTCCGTGATCACCAGGTCGAACTTCTCCCCAGCTGCGACGAACTTCTTCACATGAGGATGGTTCAAACCTGCATCGCAAGTCAGTTGCGCCATGTAGTTTAGCGAGAGTATGTCCACGATGACTCTGTAGCTCGGGTGGGTGATGTTGTGCAGGTCGACAATGTTTATAAAGGTACTCAGCTTTGTGACCAGGCTGATGTCTTTGTAGTTCGGCAGAGGCTCTGCGGCCTTGGCTTTCTCGGTTCTAGGGAAATAGGAGATCACTGTCACCTGATGGCCGCGACGCGCCAACTCTTCTAGCAGAGGCTTGAACACGTCGAAGTGACTTTTCCCCAGGTGAGCGAAGACTCCCAGGATCTTCAGCTTTCGTTCAGGCTCGTTCACGTTGGCCGAACAGCACGCGAGAAGCACGAGGGTGCTCAGGAGGACCCATCGAAATCGTGACACCGACATGATGGTCGCAGAGGAACTAACTCGGCGCGAAATAGCCGGAACTCTGACGTCACTGAAGAACAGATTGACTGAGTACAAATTGACTCATTCGTGCTCCGATACGTAAGCACGTACGTAAGGCTCTACACTGTATACTCTACAAAGACTGGCGTGCGACTAAGTCCCAATTATATAATGTAGTCAGTTTGGAAGGGCTGCAGACATGCCCCGCAAACGATGAGAATGTTCTGCCAACACCAGTGACTTGTGGATGAGACGATTTGATGATGAACGCGGTTCAAGATCCTCTAATCATGGGCACTCGAAATTTTCGCTATTAGAGCCGGTGAATAGTGTCTTGAACACGTAGGGCGATAGCAGGTACGTGTGCATCATCTGAGAGCTACCGTAAAGAAATACGATGATATCGATAGCAGAGATTGACTGATCAGTGAGACGGAATACCGTGGTTATATATATATATATATATATAAATGCGCAGCCTGAGATTACGCAACGGCTAGTGGTCGTAGTCAACGAACGACAATCGAACCAATTGTGCTATTTCCGGCGCGTAAATTAAGAAGTCCACAGCGAGAACGTCTCGAATTTGCGTTGGTCAATCCGAACTCTGATGGTATCGAATCTTTTTCTCTTCATGATCGTAATTAGGCACTTCTCGTGCGGTAATACACTGGCGGAGAAAGTTATACGACACTCCGAGAATTACTGGAGTAAGAGGTAGCCCCAATTCTCTTACTCCAGTTTAACATTTTGAGGTTAGGTGGGTTAAAAACTGTCCCACCTTTCGCTTAGCTTTTTATGCATAGTGGGATATATTTTAACCCACCTCGAAAAGTTGAAGTTATATTGATATGAAAAAAAATTCTGTAAAACTTGGGTTTTTATTTTCTTTAAAATCGTGTGTGCCTCAAAGAGTTAAAGAAGCAACAGTAAGGAAACTCTGCACAGGTAGCCCTAATAGTTTATGCAATTTTTAAATTGTTAAGGAAAAAGAACAATCAACTAATTTTATCCTAGAACTCTTATCAGTTTTACTCCTCAGTATGTTTTGAATACGTAGTACGCAGTTATGATACTGCGACGACTGATTTACATTGAAATTACATTTCAACTGTGTAAACAAACCTTTTTAGCTTGTTATCGTTGAAACGGCAGAAATTATTTAGCATCAATTTAGAATATTCTTGAAATAATTTGAAGATATAGGCAATACATATTTATTTTTCAAATTGGGGTCACCTTCAAATAATAATTATATTCACCACCCACGTCTCATACAATAGTTCACATCAACTAAAAATCTTTTCGTTTTTCGTCAATTGTCAGTTTCAGTAATTTAAATTATAGCGCCGTAAAAAGATTACTAAGCATAGGATAAAAGCATATAAATAAATGTGCACAAGTTCATTAAGACAGATTTCTTAGTTGCTTTCAAAAAAGTTCTAAAATAATGTCTTCAGTTAAATAAGGGATTCGTGGACAATTATATTTTCAAAACAAGATGATATGTGGGAATACCCCTTTAAGACGTATAAACATATCGTAATTTTAAACAATTTTTACAAATAGTAGTGTATCAAAAAAATCGTAAGAATTACAAACACTCTTATATTCAATTGTTAAACTAAACATATTGAGAACATGCGCCATCCATCAACTACGATCGAGAGTTCAATATCTACGATCATTCGCTTCTCAGATCGACGAGTATGTGTTATTCAGTAGCGCGACTGATACACACATGATCTATTTATAAAGAGACCATTCGTCGTAACAGCCAACGGTCGAGGTCGGCCAAAAAGACATTCTCAAAACTATTCGTATCGTAAGTACTAAACACTGTACAAACACTGTGACAGACGCCTTGTCGTTATGTCAATCCTAAAAATTAGGCGAACAATCTGTATACATGTACAACCCGTGGCAGAAAGTTTCCGATCGGAGACATTGATACGGATTTTACAGAAAACATTCATGTTTTAGAAGTATAAAATATCATTTTATGGAGTTAAAACTGATGGGGCTTATTAAAGAATGAAAAACAACAAAATAACAGAAGCATCCATTTATTATAACAAAGAAACGAGAAAATAAACAAAATGTTACACGGAAAAAAGTTTCCGATTAATAGAACTGCTGGAAGAAAGTTTCCGATTCGATTTACACTGTCCAACATCAAATTTGTTCAACAATTATTGTTGGGTGATACTTATAGAGTTTTTCGCGCTGATTCCGAATCTGTCCTTAATTTTTCCCGTACATGCACAGTTTTTGAGAAACATGATTTTGAAAAAAAATATATTTTTCTACTTTAAACAAATATTATGATGTTATTATAAAAGATATTGAATTGTTCTTTGCAGCAAAAGAGTCTGCAGACTTTCCCGAATACAGTGATATCCAACATTAATACATTATGAATGTTTAAACATGTTTAAACAATCGTTAAAGATGGACACCACTTTTGCACCAATTTGTGCGGATATTTTTCAGTTTATCTTAAAAAATAAGGGTCCAGCGTAAGATCGAACTATATCACGCGATAGAGCAGACTTTTATCTTCAGAAATCACCTTTTGAAGTCAGCATTGTCGACGTTTTTTCGAACGAGAAAGCAAAATATCTTCGCCCGACATAAGTTTCCGCCAGTACCGCGCCGTATCTCGTCGTATCTCGTGATCTAGCCTAGCCCAGATACCTCGACCCAGCGGTCTCTTTCATTTCACGACCACATCTGCACACAAAAACGGCACCAACATGAAGACACCTCTACTTACTCAGTACGTCGAATTGAGGAAGCCACTTCTTCGAAAGGACGTTGTCAAGCTTCCTGGGCAGATCATCGGTCTCCCACTTCCAGATCACTTTCCTGGGTAAAGAAGCTAGCACGTTCAGCAGAACTGTCAGTTTATCCTCGGGCATGGTGGCCGTCTTGACCATCGAGCCGAGATTGAAGTACAATACACCTTCCGGAGCCTCATCAAGGAACTTCTTGATATCCTTAGGCAGGGGATTGATTTTCTGTGGAATATGCATCCCACCGATCTCCACGACGTTCGGAGGGTACGGTTGAGGACCGTGTAGACTGAAGTGCGTATTCACCAGCATCAACGCTGCATCTCTGCTTTTCTCCGTCAAATCTAGGATATCAGGACCGAAGACCTTCTCCACAATTTTCTGATCGCGCCATCGGTACATTGTGTCAGCGGCCGTGGTGAGGAGCCATATTGTAAACACGTTCTTCATTCTGCCTAGAAAGCCTACTGGCCTTGAGACGTGGGAGAACATGGCAGGCTTGTATGATGCCTCATGAGAGATGCCCAGCTGTTCGTGGACCCAAGGCATCAGCTGATGAGTGGACATCTCGATGAAAGGCGCGTCGATCCAGTGGAACATAGCGCGGAAGCAATGGGTGTTGAAGGTCTCTGTGATTACCAGGTCGAACTCTTCTTGGGATGCGATGAAGTCCTTCACGCGGGAATTATTCAAGCCAGCTTCGCAATCTTGCGATGCCAACATGTTTATCCGGAACACTACTTTGAACACCCGCAGGAACGAGTGGTCCACAGCTCCCAGATCGATCACGTTGATCCGCACGCTTGATGTTTCGGTTAACAGACTGATGTCCTTGTAATTCGGTAAAGGCTCTGCTGCCACGTCTGCCTTGGTTCTTGGAAAGTATGAGATCACTGTCAGATTATGGCCCCGGCGTGCCAGCTCCAAGAGCAACGGCTTGAAGACATCGAAGTGGCTTTTTCCAGAGTGACCAAAAACGCTGAGAATCCGCAGCTTCTGCCCAGGATTGCCTCCGTTGATGGCCGCCGAATAGCACGCCAGCATCAACACGCAGCACAGCAGACTCCATCGTGTGGAAACTGGCATAATGTCTCCAGAGAGATTCTCCACGCGAAAATCAACGGAGCTCCCGCGATGAAGAGCCTGAGACTGGAGCATCGATTGACATATCCCAGTTTCTTGAGTAATGGAGAGAGATTACATTATCGGAAGCGCTAAAACGACTGATAATCGAACAAGTTAGGGACCAGCACATTTATTCAACACGTGCACATCACCGCGATGACTGATGCTATGGAAACAGTGACTCGGAAACTGGGGGAAGCTCGGGAAGAACGAAAGCGTTCGTTCGATTGCTATTCAAGTGATTCAGTTCACAGACGTCTGAATTGCCTCACCTTATGTTCGACCTGCTAGGGTAACTGTACCGATTATTGCCGTATCATGCTTCGATTGTACTTTATTTGAATATTATTCCGAATTTGTCATGAATTCATAATGTGTGTAAGCATTTTATGGAAGAATGATGAATACAAAAAAAATTGGTGGCCCTCAGAACCTAATACAAAAATTAAAAAATAAAATCGATAACATTTTGTATGTATTACTGCGGACGATAAAGAGTCGTGTACTAATTACTTCGGACGATAAAGAGTCGTATAGTAATTACTTCGGATTAGAATTCAATGACACTTGACAACCGCTGAGAACTAAAAGATTTATGATGTTAATTAATTTCCCAATCCTCGCGCATTTCACAGACAAGTAAATTTAGCACACTCTATCACAGCGGGACAAAATTAAGCGGGCGTTTTTAAAAATTAATAACTTTTTCAAAATTGGACCAGACGACTTGAGCCTTTTTTGAGCTGTTAAAATATAAAATAATGAAAATTTAAAATATGCCTTTTATAGATCTAACGAAAGAGGTCACCCGATTTTCATGGAATTTTTGAACGATATAGAACTGAAAAGAATATTTCAAACATATACATAGCTGCCGACATTCATGTTAAGAGGATGAAAATATCCCTCAAAAATGTTGGGGTTGAAAAATCTATTTTATGAAATACCTCCTTTATTAGACTTAAATTTCTAAATCCAATTTGTGCATATTTAAAATATATATGACGAATCTTTTAATGTAAACTAATTTTTTAGAAAATGTGAAAAATTTTTAAAAAATGAAAAGAATCTGTGTCGATATGTACTTTGGAACATAATATAACTATTGTCAATATTTTCTTGTTTCCTAAGGTATGTAGGCTGTGTACAAATTTTCATAAAAAAGGTGTAATGTCTTAGGAAAAAATTTTGCGAACAAAAATTAATTTTTAACATATTTTTTAAACAAATTATTTTCTAAACAATTAGTTTAGGCCAGAAGATTCTTCATATTCAAAGACGCACAAATTGGATTTTATAATTTCCGTCTAGGCCTGATACTTTCGGAGATATTCAATCAAATAAATTTTTCAACCCCAACCTTGGGGACTATTTTCACCCCCTTAAATATTGCAAATGTGTGAACTATTTTTTTGAATTCTATATCGTACAAAAATTGCATTAAAATCGGCGTGTGTGTTGCGAGTAAAATAATAAATAAATATCACTTATGGCTTTTGAAGAATTTCTGAATGTAAGCTTGAGAACTGTTTACTAGAGCACGTGTACTATCTTTTCGTCCAGGGGTGTAACTTCACGATCTAGTTCTATACTGACGCTGGGTTCATCGCCGTGGACCGTTTATAGAGACCGCATTGGAGATCGTCCAAAGAACATTGCAATGTCACACATTGCTCTTACCACAACGAGACAAGAAGGAGGGCTATTTCCTTTCTACCCTCTCTCTCTATCAGTACCAGATTAGTCACGTGACAATGTGACACATGCTCGACAGAGGCGGAACGCGTCACGTGACCGGGCCGGGGCGGAGCGTGGGAAAATAGCGACGTGGAAGGGGAAGATAGAGTGAGGACAAAAATCTGGCGAGTCTGGAGGGGGCAAACAAAAATTTCTTTCTTACTTTAACACTAGATTTGTGGTTCTAATATTTTTAATTTTCTAATATTTTTAATTACCAAGACTATAAGAATGATATAGTATAAGAATTATGAAAGACTATAAGATGCATCCATTCCATAAATTAATTTCTTTGGGTATATATTATTTAAAGAGTAGTTAAAAATTTGGACAGACGCATTCTTGTTAGTGTTAATGATTCTAATAATCCGAGACCAGTATATTGAAGCTCCTAAATTCTAATTAGAAATTAAGTAAAATTATTTGTCGGGTAAACTTTACTTTACCGGATATAAAATTTTTGCCTTTCACCTATAAATTATTATGTATTTGGTAATCCAGTAGACTTGTACCCGGAGAACCTGCAGATCGAAATTTCGATCGTGTAGGATCAATGGTTCAGAAGTTATACGTGCTTAAAGTTGTGAGCAATTTGCAATGTTTTTGAAAGGTAAGCCAGGTAACCCAGACCAGTTAAAACGCAACATCGTGGCCAAGTCTTCCAAAATTCAAACAACAATCGCAATACCCGCTCTGTATTATCAGCATTAACACGTGCCCATGCTGCCATCTAGCGCTTCTGCTCGGTAAGCGGCGCGCGATCGTCACTACAAGATTGCTCAACTTTAAGCAGCCATAACTCCTGAACCATTGATCCTACAGGATCGAAACTTCGATCTGGAGGTTCCCCGGGTACAACTCGACTGGATTACATACCAAATACATAATAATTTATAGAATAAAGGCACGAATCTTGAGTCCGGTAAAGTAAAGAGCAGCCTATCTGTCTAATAATTAATTAATAATTCACAATTTAGTCTCCTGGGAAAGTATTTGATCTCCAAGATCTTCGGTATAAAACTTATTGGTACCATAGAGAAAATGCTCGGAGCGCAAATAAGTTAACAATATGGCAACGTGTAACGTACGACCGAAAGCTGTGCGAAAATGTCAGTACAATGGAATGGGAGCTTATTAAGACACAGAAACCGAGCACTTCATACCTTAATCAGAAACTGGACGAGCTAGTTCCGTTATACAACCACCTCGTTCCTTTGACTTTGGTCCATTAAATTTGCTCGTCTGGGGTTAGTTAAAGAGCCGTGTTTACCAGACATTAAACCCCATACAGACGGGGTACTTGCGGTAGCACGTGTGCAAGAAGCGTTCGGCAAAGTGGCAGCTAAAGTTCCTTGTTTTCTTCGCCGGTGCCACAAAGAACCGTTCCCCGGCTGAATAACGAAACAACGAAGGTGGTTGTCGTTAGCTAGTTATTGATGGAAATAGTTGGTGAATTAGTAACAAGTAGCTTTGTCAATCTACGGCTGCAAACTCGACCGAAAACGGTTTGCGAGCCGCAAGCGAATACTTGCCCGACCTAAATGCACTATCTAAATTTGCTTCTGAAACATGCTTTTCTACGGAAACAATTTGTTAACACTCTTAGAATGCTAGAAAACAAATTACTGTTGTTATTCGCTACATGCCAGATAATCCGCAATAATCGTGTAAATGGTAATTACGGTGTACGTAAATTATATACCAGAAGAGATTAATTATTTAAGAAATTAATATTTACTTTAATTGAATGAATCCCTCTTAAGAGGTATAAAGTATATTTTTTAATGATTTAATATAATAATTTGCATAATAATGTGTATAATAATTTATATAATAATTAATAATAATATTGTAAATATATAGTACATAATATTATAGTATACATATTAAGAACATTATTAATATTTATTTGGGGTAATAATAATTTGCAATTAACATATCAATTGATGTTGATAGCAATTGATATTTGACAATTGATGTTGATAATAATTAATATTAATAATAAATAATTTAGTTAAACATTATATTTAAACACATTTTAATTCTTATAATACTATTAAACAATAAGTTTTATTTAAGAAAATTTATACAATTGTTCCCTGCAATAATTATTTTATGCTTGAAGTACAAAAAATTCCCGATGTTTAAAATTGCACTGTTTTAAAATTGAACTTCTCAAAAACTGAGGGATTTTGAAATCACACAATGGGGCTAAAGTTTGTTGGACACCATAACTTTGATAAATCCGAAATATTTATAGGAAAGACTCGTAAAAGTGAGCATAGTTTATAGCAAGCCTATCTTCTCGTCGGCCATTGATCGAGCCATAAACCTTCTGAAAAAGATGCATCGTCCTATTTTTATGTATGCATTAAATAACACAACAAACAATAGTGTATAAATTAAATCCGTGTTCATAAAGGCGGCAGACAGCTTTGTTATGTGCCAACGACCTGCATAGATCACAAAATAGTTCGATAATAAAAGACTTATGGTCTTTGTAAGCTTTGCCTGCGGTGAACCTCAATAGAATAATCAATAAACAATTTTTGTTTACTAACTTTAATGATTCCAGGTAAAAATACCCATCAACTCGAAATTTATCAATTATTCAAATTGTGATAATTTCGTAAAAACAATCACAACAATCTTAAGCCTGAACCACAGTTTAAATACTTCTTGGCTACCCTTCTTTAAATGTGAAAAGTCTGTTTGCTCTTGTTCAAGAAGGTAATATAACCTCAAAATACAAACTGCAATAAATTCGTTCGTTTGCAAACATAAAGATATGTTAATGAAAAGAAAATGAACTACAAAATGGATAAACAACCAACAAAATAATAAATTAGTGTGTAAATTAAGAAGGAATTAAGAAGAAAAATTAAGAAGAAGATACATTAAAGATAGATTTTGATACTTAAATTATAGAGTTTCTCAAATGAAGTATTCTCTTGACCATTTAAGGTTTCATAAATGTTTTTCGTTTGCTTATAAACGTTATATTGATGTCAATACATAAGACAGATGTGGGCAGAGTTCATCTTCTTTCTGGGAAAGCAGAGATTAACAGATAAATAATATTATTTAGTTTTGTCTATACGATCCCTTTCTGTAAAATGTATCAACCCTCCCCAGCCACCCCTGGAAAACAAACTATAATTCTATTATCTGTTTTCTTCAGCGATTCCGCTCCAAAAAATCCGTCCCAAGCCAAGCAAACACTAAGAAGAATCATCGAAGGAAAAACAAATATACGTATCTTCGGTTCGTTCCTGAACCTCGTCCTTTGTATCCATCTTCCATCTTTAATTCCCCATTTCTCCCACTTTTCTGCTCGCTTTGTTTCTCCGTGGGAGACGCCGGGCGCAAAGTAAACACGTTAGGTATAACACGGTCCGTTGAACGTAGTAAATTCACGACTCGCTGAACCGCCTGAAAAACCGCTGGATCGTGATTTCTGCTCTCGCTTGAGCCAATTTTATTTGCAGCCGAACGCACCGATGTGTACCGAAAAAAAACCTAGAATAAATATTGTTTTTACAGAACGGAATGACTTAAATGGTAAACACGCGTCAAATAACAGTAAAATGTCTGTCAACTGACACTGGTTTTTCGTCTGAACTAAGTTTGTTTCGAATTTTGCCACCTATCTGCCGCTTTCTTCGCTGCCTTCAACAAGTAGCCGCTTGATGCTTCAGTAGCCCACTCCTTCACTTTTATTAGTGGCGAAGTTGTTGCAACAAACAATATTAGAATTATTAAACAAAAAATTTTGAGCATTTTTATTTACAAAATACAAAATTGTCCGCGTTACTTTAAAGATACAGGAACTACTTGGAGTTTAATTCTTTTTGGATCGTGATCTTATTGGATCGTGTAGCTGAGCGAAAACTACATTCAGATATGTATAATAAAATGGCCTTACTTTAGGTAGTCTTACTTAAATGGACCACCCTGTATATTTATGCAAAATATTTATATTTGTATGGAGAAAGTCTTGCAGTGACCCATATTTGTATGGGGGAGTCGTGAAGCGACTATAATATTTATACAGAATATTTATATTTGTATGGGGGAGTCGTGAAGCGTCTATACATGTATACAAAATATCTATATTTGTATATGTAATATGTACATTTGCTGCAAACATCAATTCTTCGTTAAAAAATAATGATAAGAATTGTGCAGCTACACTTTTAAATTTATTGGCATAAATTCATTTTCATAAAAAAATAATACAAATGCGGTATATGTTAACCGCTTCGCTACC
>CM052268.1:2496955-2553495 GCA_028455795.1 Lasioglossum marginatum
AGTCGGTCTTAAAAACGTGGTATATTAAAAATTTTTTATTATTTAAAATTTTCTTTGTGTCTGTTCGTCTGTATCTCTGTATGTCTGTGAATGCGATACCTCGAGAACCACTTCAATCAGAGAATCATCAAGTTTGAATGGGAAGAACTTATTAGATTTTGATAAACAAACATTAATATAATACTTTGTAAACACCACACTTCGGTGCGAAATGGGTCAGTGGAGTGGAGATGAGTCGGAGTGGGAACGCGTAGTGGAGTAGGGAGCGCTGGCGCGCGGAGTGGGGATCGCTGAACGCGATGACGTACTACCGAGCGTCGCGCGGCGAGGTGTGACGGTTAACATGGACCAATCAGAGGACAGGCCCCAGAGAGCCAGGCGTTGGCATTGGCCGAGCCGGAATCCGTCCGTAGTACCAGCACACTGAGTGGTACTCGTTTTTCGTTAATAACTCGTTACTAGACGAACAGACAGACAAGAAAAAGAGTTAATATTGCATTGTTATCCAGTTCTGAGCTATGTTTAAAGTTTCAAGTCTCCAACTCATCGGGAAGTTAGTTCAAAATCAATTGCAAAATTTGTACCGAACAGACAAAAACAAACGGACAGACAGACAAGAAAGCGAGTTAAGTAGAACGTGGTAAAAAGTGGATTAGGGTGGTATACCAGAAGACAAGTAGAACCTAGATATGTCCAAATTAGTGCAACTGGGGGAGACTTGCTGAATAGGTAGAATAGAACAGCATATCATCAGACAAATAAACCAAGGAGGATTCTATGATCAGACAACGATTGAACAAATTGAAATATAAAACAAAAATAAAAATACAAAATTGCCGCCCCGGGCCTATAGCCCATTTAGGTTGTGGTTAGGATGACCTTGTCTGTGCTGGTTCATTACTTGACGAGAACGATACATCTATGTACGAAGATTAATAAATTAAATTTTCAAGTCATACTTTTTCGAAAAATCGGCCAGTGCGCGTGACGATCAGCCTGTTAACAGTGTCTACCTCGATGCAACTTTTTAGGCCTGTTGCTTGATGCCTAACAGGTGCCAAAGTGCCAACGTGGTCAAAAAGGATCGATTTCGGTCGGCTGGTGCACCGTGACTCTTTGATGACCGCGGAACGCTTCCGTTTCGGGGCGCCATGGTGTTTCCCGAAGTCGCTGTATTTCCGTGTTCGCTCCACTCGGTGGAACGCTCGCGTTTCGCCGCGTGCAAAACGATCGTATCCGCGTAATCGGCGATGCACGCACGAATCCGCGGATCCTCTCGGCGCGCATGACCAGCCGTTGCAACGCGCTCGCCTGTCGCTTCATAATGCACGCGCCGATTGAGCCGATATATGCCGCGCTTTCTATTGACTTTTAATTTAAAAATGCGATCGGCCAGACACGATCCAGCGGATTCGATCAGCACTCGTTGCTAACTACTGTTTATCAAACACTAACCGAACCGTTCTGCCTAATATAATTGGAGATCCGCCGACCGGAATCGAAAGCACGCTATAACGAGAACCATTCGGGCCCCCGTACTTTGGGGAAACAAAAAATACTACGGGAGAGGCGAGGCCACGGTACATATGAGGAATCGGCGTGCCTCTATGAAGTTCATTGTATCGACAAACCTCCGCTCCACAAACGTAACACTAGTCGCTTAGGATAGATACACTCCGCGACAAAACTGTAGGACATATACATATTACATATGTATGCCAATAATTGTGACAGTGGTCTAAGTCACACATCTCGTTCATTAATCGTTTAGAAAAATGTATTGAAGTTGCTAGATAGTATTTTAAGAGTGATTATTAAAGTAATTTCACTATTTCAAACGAAAATCATAGTATTAACCCACTTATGGGATGCTCTTTACTTTACCGGACTCAAAATTTGTGCCTTTCTCCTATACATTATGATATATTTGGTATGTAATCCAGTAGATTTGTATCCGGGGCGGCTGCAGATCGAAGTTCCGATCCTGTAGGATCACTGGTTCAGGAGTTATGCTTGCTTAAAGTTGAGCATTTTTCAGTGGTTTTGATAGGTAAGCGCGCCGCCATATTGGTTTACAGTGACGACCGCGCGCCGCTTACCGAGCAGAACCGCTAGATGGCAGCACGAGCACGCGTTAATGTTGTTGTTTGAATTTTGGAAGACATGGCCACGATGTTGCGTTTTAACTAGTCTGGGCTAGGTCTGGGTTAAAAAATACAATTTCGGGCTTTTACTTACTAATTTGAGGTTAGATTGGGATCAGATACGTGTGGGGGCGCAGTGGCTCAGTGGCTCAGTGGATAGAGCGCGCGACTGCGGACTCCGTGGTCGCGGGTTCGAATCCCGCCGCCGCGCCGGCACCTTTGGAAATATTCCATGTGCCATTTTAAAATACTGTGGTGCCCAAGGTGGTTCGGAACTTACCTTAAAAATAAATTGTAGGTCCCGTCGCTTAAAAACCTGAAAATTTTCACTTAAATTGAAAATCCGCAGTCTGCAGATCAAGACCTAGTTCCTTCACGATAATCGCCATTAAAACCGTGCACAACGTCAATAACAGCGTTTAGGCTGATGGGACATGGCCGGGAAGAAGCGTCGCTTCTGGCACGGAGCGCTCGCGGTCCAATTTATTATTCCGGTTGTGCGCGACGCACAGATGTGTCCCATCGACGCAAATTACGGGAGCCGCGACGTTATTTCTCCAAAAATTGCAACGCCAAACTATCCACCCCCGCCCCTCGCGAGCCACCCCCACGGTGTTCAGCGGTATCGTGCGTTTTATTAGACATCACAAATAACGTATGCATGGAACGTCGCGTAATTTCAGTAAGACGCATTCCCGCAAAAATTGCGCGCAATCTTGGCACGCTCGCACCCCCGCGATATACGCGAATTCCGTGGTCAAACGCGGGTTTTTATTAAACGCGAAACAGTCGGGGCTGGACGTCCGGGGAGGGTCAGGGGATAGATAAACGTCGGCACGGCTTTATCATGCTTTTTAATATCATCTCGAGAACACGCGAACCGTGTAATTACGCTGATGCCGTCGGCGAACAGACGTTAACGCGCGATTATTTCGTCGGGATCGTTTCGCGGAAAGCTCGCGTAATCTTTTATGCGGATAGGAGCCATAAATAGTCAATGAGCCGAAAGAGAGAGGGAAAGGGAGAGAGAGTGCACTCTTTTATTTTGGTGCTTCAATTGGTTCTCCCGGTGGCGTTCTATTTTCGAAGAGAAGGTTCAAATCCGTGGCTTATCTGACACACTTTAGTAACAGTGGGGGGAGAGGGAGGAGGATGGAGGAGGGGACTAACTATTGTAAATTCAAACTGTATACAATGTTTTTGTAACAGATCTACAAAAGGTATTTTTTAAATTTTCGATATAGGCCCACATAAAAAAATTGCAAAATGCAACTTTTAGTATTTTTTTTCTACAATTCCGATCAATTGCAATTTTTGAAAAAATTTCTTTTCACATCCTGTAGTAAACTAATTGCTCTCGCTTCCAAAAAAAGTTCAAATCGTATAGTAGAATATTAAAAAAGTTATCGTGTTTTTTTAGAGTATCCGAATATTAATTCCGGCCATTGTATATCAAAAATCCCTTAGGTAGTACGATTTTGGCAACTCTCCCCTATATTCACCATCGTGATTTGACAGCTGAGGTCAAGACGTATTCAATCACCTATAATACTATGACCTACATTTGATCTTGAGTGAAAGATTCCTGAATACTAGGAAATTGATAGAAATATTGAAAGAACTCTGGATAGAAGGATTAATGAGTGAGAGGGTAACTTTTTCTCCCCTAGATTCGTACTTTCTCCTGGCGATTGTGGTCCAGAATACAAGAGAATACGGAGAATGGCCGTGGTAGGGAACGCGTTAACATCGTGCGAGGTCGGAACTATCCATTTGAAATCGGACTAGGAACGTTTCCGCGCGAGTTCTCAAAAGCGGAGAAAAGAGAAGCGGTCGGCAGTTCTATGAATGATTTAAAGGATCCCACATCCTTCGTCGTTCCGAGTCGTTTGGCATTCAGCACGCATCGATTCCGTGGCATGATCAAAGTGGACACGGATTAAATTTTTGAATGGACAGGCTCTCGCGGGCCGAGGAAGAGACCGGTGTGCGGTCGAGGCTCCGTGGGGCGGATGGGAAACGCGGTAAATTCGTTTCGTCGCGTGGCAATCGTCGCACGTAATAATTCCACGGAGAAAATGTCCAACGGTGGCCAAGGTGGACGACACCGGAAGGGGAAGAATCCCTCAAAGTACATTAAAGTTTGCAGTTTCCCCGAGATGCGAGCACGAACAAGAAAAAACTTTGCTAAATAAATAGACACCGCGGGCGGACAAAATTAACCGGCTACGCGGAACCATCGCCGGCGTCGAGTGAATTATTTTTCAGAGTACCGCAGCATTTTTTCCACGTAATACGTTGCAAAATGAAGCGGTATTTAGGAAACCGATTGCGCAATTAATCCGATTAAACGGCCGTTTGGGTACAGGCCGGTTCGCACAGACTGCTGCAAGACTGCGGCTCTTCATGCAAAAATTTTGTTTTTAAAATACCACGTTTTTAAAAAATATTATTCGTATTCAAACGAACTAAATAGATCTAGAACGTTCGATCGAGGAACCGATAAAATATTGCATTGTCATCCAGTTCTGAGCTATGTTTAAAGTTTCAAGTCTCTAGCTCATCGGAAAGTTAGTTTAAAATCAATTGCAAAATTTGTACCGAACAGACAAACAAACAAACAGACAGACAAGTAAGCAAGCTAATAAAAACGTGGGAATAAAGATTTTCCGGTCCTTTCTTTGTTTATTTATTTTATCGAGTTGCAAACAATATGTCGACATCCTAGAATTCTTTTAATCTTTCCACTGTTTTAAATTGTTTGTTCATTAAATATGTAGTCGTGGCTTTAATTAATGTAATAGTGTATGAATATCATTGTTAAGGGTGTCCCCAAAAATGTCATCCAACCTGGAAATGGGCTGTTCCTGAGATCATTTGAAGTGACATTTCCCTTTCCAAAAATGTCCACCTAGAGGTCATTCCATGCCAAATCGATCACTTTTTGCAGGCACCATCGTCGATTTTGTTCTAAATGAAATATGTTGTAGCCCATGTGAAATTAGGGGGGGTTTAAGTCATCATTTTGCCGGTTTCGAATTTTTTTAGAAATGGCAGGCTTTCGAAAATTTCAATTTTTGCCCATTTTGGCGAAAACGGGCTTCACTTACGAATTTTTATCTCAGGAACTGTTCGTCCGATTGAGCTACATTTTTTTTTGTTTTATTCGGAAAGGATTGGGCTATTACAAAATAATTTTTTCAACCTCGACAATCACCTTTATAATGTCGAAAAATTTAAACAAATTCTTTTCTTACGTTTTTTCGATGATGGGGCTCAGTGATCTAAATTTAGAAAAAAATATGATTATATTCCTTGAAGTCTCTCCTTTAAAATGAGCCCTTGAATTGGATGGAGCTATAAAAATTGGCGTCACAATGAGCTGGTAAAGGACGCCGTGTACCCCCGTTTCAGGTAGAGACGAGTCGAGCGCACCGCTATTATGATCTGTTGTCTACACCGCTGGTCTCGAGAAAATACCGGCAGATTGTATACGACTAAATAACCCTATTTATACCTCGAGAACAATTTTTCTCAAAATTAGTGAATTTTGATCGCGGATATCTCGGAAACTATGCGAGATAGCGGAAAACTGAATGGAATCAATCTTGTGGCACATTTTGTCAGCTTTAATTTCGTATGGAATGGTCTTATCGCCAGGACGCATAGTTTCCGAGATATAAGCGAAAAACCGAAAAAAGGGACCTTCTACGTGCCCCCTGCACCCCGCTCACCTCCTAGGAGTGGGGACTTTTAATATGTTTACCTTCTAACTAGTCCGAACAAAGTCCCAAAGTCAAAAATTGTGTTCCTTCCATTTCCCTCTACATTTTTAAGCATTCATTGACTATTGAACGTATTCTGAAATAACGCGTAGAAACAAATCTCAGTGGCTCTTCGTGCGTGCTATCATTTTGCCACACAATGTACCAACCCGCGACGCATGTTTTTCGCCACTAATTGGTTTCAGAGGGAGGGTCGGTCGCTCGGGTATCGAGTACTCCGCGAAAAGAAGGGTGGAGACGCAGGGGATTTCGTTGCGTCCGAAAGTTATTAACGCGAAGTGGCTCGCCGAAGAGTGGATTCCCAGCTGGAACGAGTTCGTCCGCTTTTATGCGTGTCACCCTTTCTTGAGGGAGGATGCTCGCGAAGACATTTGCACGGAGGGGCAGTGAAAGAAACGCGGGGGTGGCGAGGAGACGGGTGAAAAGGGGGTGGAAAACAATGGAAAACAGAGGAACAGGACGGAGAAGGTCGGTCATAACGGCGAATGGAACAGCAGCATAAAACGTCGCGAAGAAGGCGCGTTGGTCTCCCGCAATTTCCTCGGGATCGACGAACCTACCCTCGGCCGGCTTATTAACTTTTATGAGAGAGAACAAGGGCCGAGTGAGAGAAGGACAGTCTCTCTCTTTCTTTCTCTCGGCTTTGGAAAAAGGAGAGAAAAAAAAAGGCGACGATGTGTCGTTCGCAGCTCGCGAAAATATTCGAGCCAACCCTCTCGCGACCGCTGCTTGAACACGAGGGTGGTTTTAATTCTTCGATGCTCGCGTGATCCATCCCATTGTTTGTGCGAGGCTTCCCAAGGGGAAATGTCAATATACTGTCAGCAGATTCTCAAAATAATTACCAGCCGCGGTAATTATATCCATATATAATGACTCGAATCGAGGGCTGTTCCCAGTCATACGGATTTACCGTAACGTAATGAAGCGACTTGCGACGACTTGTTTCGCAAATGGCGTCGGGCTTATAGTAGCGGTGATGATGCGGCGGCATTTTAACCCTCGTTCGTCACTCGAAGTGATTTTAAATATTTTCAGTCAATTTTTATATCTTCTCCGTATCGTTTTATTGCTCTATAAATATAACTTCTTTATTGGTTGGATTATATCATATTATTGGAATCGCATTGTTTATGAATGATACAAACAGTCTCGTCTCAATCTAATCTCGTCTTGCCTTAGTTTATCATTTTCATAGTAGAGATATACAATTTTAATTATACGAATGATCATATTATTAGAATCACATTGCTTATGAACGATAAGAACAGTGTTGTTAGAATATAATCTCGTCTTGTATTGGTTTCTCATTTTCATAGTGGGGATGTACGATTACAATTATATGAATGATCATATTAATTAGAGTAGCAGTACATAAAAACTGTTGGTTAGGTCGGGTTTTTTAAGTTAGGTTACAGTGTTGCTAACCATATAGCACGTGGGCAAAAAGAGTGACACAACTCAAGAACTAACGATTTTGAAGTTTGCTTTCTTTTCGACTCTCTTTTCAGTATTCTTTTTGAGTTTTCAGTTTTCTTTTTGAGTTTTCAGTTTTCCTTTTGAGTTTTCAGTTTTCCTTTTGAGTTTTCAGTTTTCTTTCTGAGTTTTCAGTTTTCTTTTTGAGTTTTCCGTTTTCTTTTTGAGTTTTCAGTTTTCTTTTTGAGTTTTCAGTTTTCTTTTTTAGTTTTCAGTTTTCTTTTTGAGTTCTCAGTTTTCTTTCCGAGTTTTCAGTTTTCTTTTTGAGCTAGTTCATATTTGTAATGGCAAGATCAGTGTCACTTTAGAGTTGATGGAGGCATATCATTTTATAGAGCCTGATCGAGTTTACTTCCAAAAATATTTTTCTGAAAGATAAAAAGATGTCTGCACTATCCTATAATTTTCTTAAAATCGTTATTGTCAGAACACTGCATTTTTTAGTTAGTGATTAGTCACTATTCTTGCCGGGGTGCGATATATTTGCAATAACCACCATCAATACTTGTATAAATGTATATGTATAATCTTTATTTTATTTCATTTATAATAATTTTTATTCGTATACAATAATGATCAATATTTCTGTCGTTTATGAACGGTACCAATATCACCAAGTGGTTGCTGATAATCTAAAATGTTGATGAAACTCTAGACTCCAAACCCACAGCAAAAAAAGAAGATTTAATTTCATTTATAATATTTTTTTATATAGGAAGCATTTCTTCCTATCTCAAAAAATGTAGAAGTTATTCAGGTGGCTTTTCTTAGGTGTCTCACCCTTGTATATGTATATGTTGCTGCAATAAAACAAAATATTATCAGAACAAGTTCAAGTTTATAAATCTTCAACAAAATGATTATTTTCAAAATGATTATCATATTTCAAATGTCGCATTATCGGCGACAACGGAGTGCGGAGGGTCAAAGGAACACATTTCGAAAGAAACTTTTGGGGCAACCTAATATTTGCAATCAGCAATAATTTCATAAAGGGACAGTAAGAATTTCTTAAAAATGTATTGGTCTCCCCTCCTGACATTTGATACATTGGATGAATTTTGAGTTATGGTTTGTTTGGCATCCCCCCAATCACCTTATCCGAAAAGGTGTACTGCATATCTTTATCACGAAGACAACAAAAGTTATTGCGCGGTCGAAAGAGAAAGAGTGAAGCAACCGGGACCGAGGAAAGTCGAAGGGAAGAAGAGAAAGTCGGAAGGGCGGTAGAGAAAGGGAGAAGGGAAAATGGGAAAATGGAGAGGGTTGCCGAGAGGTCGGTGAGACGTATGACTCTCGAGGGAAATTTAGGTGCGACCTCCATGTATCACGGAAGCTGCCGTAAGTAGATACGTAACCGGCGTACGTATACCGCATACGTGCACGATCACACACGCACGAAAATCGAGCGCAATTCACGCCTAAATTAAACAAGGATCGCGAGTTCGCCGATCGAGAAACCGGCGCACAGTGGTTCGAAGTGGCCTAAACGCGGACTAAATTCATTTTAAATGTACGCCGTTAATTACAAACGGGTCAATTTTTATGGTCTTTTGAGTCGTAGACCCGTAAACTACCCTTAAAAAGCTATCCTCACAGGAGTGAGTTCATCCTAAAAAATTGAAATCTTGGAATTTGATTCAGAATGTGATTCTCTGTAAATAATTTCATATAAGTATACCCTCGAAGATGAATTAATAAAGAATTATTGTTGATTCAAGTTAGATTTAATGTTACAAAAATCTACCAATATTTCTCCAGTGAACAGTTATCCTAATTAAAAGAACTTCAAGATCCTGGAAAGACCTTCAAAAACTATTTAGTACACTGCAGGCTTCACGCATTTATGACAAAAATTAGTAGATCAACTGCAAGGCAGTAAAAATATTTAAACGATCACAAAATACTGCTGTATTATTTTCAACTCTATAAAATTATTCAGAAAAGAAGTGGAGTAATTGTTCCGGTAGTTAGCCATCTTAATAATCGTTATATTAATATACTATCTTCTAAATTTTTTGTACAAGTGAAGCTACATATTCGAAGTGAGGAATAGGCTGACTATTATGCTCATTCAATCTTATTTTTAAGAAATTGGTTTTTAGGGAAGTTGTTTGAAATAATTGTTTCTTGAAATAGGGCGCATTTGCTCTAAATATCTAGCAATTATCTCGCAATTATAATGCAATATTTATTTTGCATCAGTTCACTAATTAGCCTTGTATCAATAGCAAGTTTGCAGCCCACAAAGTAAATGAATCTCTGAACCTCCAGAATAAACTTTGTATCCCTCCAGATTAACAAATGCGTGTCCAGATGCAGCTCGGGAGAAGCTGCGTGCAATGCGGATCTCCCAGCTGACTTTTAATGCCGTTGATAAGAATCATGCATCCGTCGACTTCTCGTTTATTCCTATTGACAGAACGGGGAAAGGAAAACAGCCGGGCGACGTCATTTCCGAACCGAGGTAAAACTTTCCGTGGCTTTGAGCCTTTGACAAACGGTCGCCAGTAATTGGATTCGTTTTATAAAGTTCCAACGAAACGTGGAGCTTTCTGCTATTAATTGGAGATGGTAAGCGGCGCGCTGCCACAGTGACGCCGCCAGTGCAGACTCGGGATCGATGAGGGTGATTAATTTGATTCAATTACAAACCGGCTGCGGATTCAGGGCATCGATTTTATTACCATTTCTCTTGCCATCGGGATCTTCTAGTCCGACGTCCAAAGAAAATGACCAAAAAAACAGGTGCCGGCCACTAGCTCGCTTTATCGGTCCCCTTTTTCGTTCGTTCGCAAATTCCATACAAACCCCAAGAGTTTTTGAAGGGTACACCTGGTGGTCTCCAAGTGTGCTCTTATACTTCTAACACTTATGGATCTTTAGATTATTTCGAGTAAAAATGGAATCTCGAAGAGGGAGCCTGGTTTACCAATTTCAAAAAATAGACTTCTCTACTCTAGACGATAGTAGCACACACACAAATTATGTCTCCAAAGTTACAAAAAGATACAGCTTGTGAAACAGTTGTGCGTCACCCATTAAAGAAATTAGAAAAATTTTAGAAAGCCCTAGTATATAACATGTAAATATATTTATATACCTTCTTTATAAATTTAATGGTATAGTAACATGTTTCATTTTATCTGATCTTACCTATCACTTCGCATACTTCCACTGTAAATGGAAAACAGATTCGTTTCTCTTAGAAACATCAATATTGTATAGAAGTGATGGAGTTACATAAACAGTTACGTAAACAGCAATTCCAAAAGAACTGATTACGTTATTGTAATATCAGATAATCATAATGAAACAAGTTCTTAAAGTAACTTAAAAAAGCCATCGTATTTTTACCACCCTAAACCAAGCTCTCCCCATGAATTAATTCTCTTACGTCACGTCCCAATATCGAAGCCCAAAGGGCTTATGTTTTCCCTGTATTTCGCGAGCACGCCAGAAGACGTAAATTGAACTCCAAAACAAACAGAGCGCGTCTGTAGCCGAACGTAAACAACAATCCTCTAATTGCAACCGAATACGTCTAATGGATACGGACGGGGAAGCAAACGGATGGCACCTTTAATTAATAATTAAACGCCCAGGGAATAGCATCATCCGAGCGAATCGTAGACTTTGATCTAAAATCTACTTACTGGCTACATCGTATAGAACATTTGGAATACACACACACAGACACTTGCTTGAAAGAGAGAAAACACGAATTTTATTGATGTATATCAATTACCAACTGAACAAGTTATTTTTAGTACGAAAGATTGCTCCTTAATTATTAAAAAATATTTTTTCACTAGAACGTTCACCTAGATCTTTCGTTACACCTAGACGGATTAATCGGAATTGAAATTCGTGACCGCTACATGCTTAGACAGAGTTTTAAGAATAGCACACGTTTTGGTTCGACGGTCGCACCTTCTCGTTTTGCCATATAGAGAGAATTCAGTAATCTGACTAGGTCTCTCTTCGCGAATCACCGGATCGCATTACTTTCTCGAAAAACTTGCTCTTTAGTCGAGCAGATCTGTATTCGCTACTAGTACCCTCGTTGAGACTTTGTTTACACTGTAAATAGAATTTACCTACCGTTCGAACGGGCGCCCGCAACGTTCAAGTGTAACAATTGATAACCGCAGGCCGCCCGGGACTGGTAAGTATTGGGTTGGAACGAAAGTTCGTAGCGTTTGTGAATTAAAATTGAAAGCTAAAATTCAGATATTTACTCATGGATTTATTCAATAACATATTTTCCATTCTATTCTATTACTTTTTGCCATTTTCGAGGTAACTTCTTGTGTTGTATTGAATAAACATATGAATAAATACCTTAATTTTATCTTCAACTTTCTTTCCAACCCAATACCATGCATCGAACGTTCCTCTAGTCAGATAAATGTTTGCTCAGGACAAAATTGGATCTTTCGCAACATTTTATAAGAATTCTTCGAAATAGATAAACTAACCTCGCAGGTTATATATTACTCTACTTACATGGGAACGCGCGAGTGTCAACAATCAATTGGAAAGTTCAACTACGATTTTAAATCTATGTACATCAATAAAAACTTACTTTCTCTATTACCGCTTAAATGATTAACAATTGCCGAAACGTAAAATGCAACACAGCTGTGCAAGACCGGATTTCGTGAAAGTAAATCGTTATATAGCTGTTTTCTCGATCTGATTAGGAAACAAACCCCTAACACCTAATACTTATGGCGAATATCATTAAAAATCCCAAAGGAGACAATATAACAAAACTTCTCCGTGTTAATGTAAATTAATAGTGTCGCACGATAACTATAAAACCTAACACGCTTAAAGCAGTTTAGGTTTGTCCACGTACTGCTTGCCATGGTGAATGATGGTCGCGAACGTACCGCCCACCATGGCAACCCAAAATAGCATGTATAATAAAATCTCAGTGGTGTATCTCGACGGGAGAATTATGTGAGCAACTAGCATCGAAGATGCCACGAGAAGCACCAGCGGGAACGTGACATAACGCCAGTTTCTTTCAGTCTCCAAAGGACACTGAACCGACGTGCACTCGCCATCTTGGACAATATAACGGCCCAAGAATAAATCCAAGGAATCCTATAAAATGCATCAAATCAAAATCGTCTTGTTTGAAAATAGTTACTCTAATTGCTGTAACTATGTACCTGTCTGTAGCCATCGGAAAAGTTGTTCTTGTAATATCTTGTTAAAGCGTTTACGCCGTCTTTCATGGCGCCCAATTTAGTGCGTTTACCGGTACGCGTGAAATCTGTCTTCAGTGCACCGGTACCCGAGTACTGGATACTTACCACATCCGCGTTATCAGCCCAAATCTGAAAGTATTATATTAAAATTATAGGCTACAATTATAATAGAAGGTTAATAAACAGTTATGCGCTGTACTTCAGAAAACGTCCATGCTTCGAATCGGATGAAATTTTGGAAATGGGTTCTTTTTGGATTAAAATGATGATTCCAAGAAGGACTTTCGGCAATTTTCTCGCACACCTCTGGTATTAAGAAGGTAGACTCGTTTCCAGGATGGCAAGGGATGCGCCTTCTCATTTCTCGATAATGCAAAGATGAGGTTTTTCAGTAGTCAAAATCGCTAGATAAAAGATCAATCTAGGCCGCGATCACCCTCAAAAGTTCTATTTTTACGTTTACGAGGCATAATTTGCATTATTCTGCAATATATAGCTGTCGCAGCTTTGTAAAAGTAGCTACATGCACAGCTATTAAAATTAGGACTTTTGAGGATGCACTTTTGACTACTGAAAAACCCCATCTTTGCATTATCGAGAAATGAGAAACCGCACCCTTGCAATCCTGGAAAAACGAGTCTACCCTCTTAAGTGAAATTGTCTGAGGAGTATATCATTACCCGTTTGAAATGGTCTTCAACGCTAGGATGGTCTTCGATCCTTCTAAGGATTTCTAATCTTGACAGGGCATCATTGAGAATCCTTTTCGCTATCATGCTTTGAACAACATTGGTTCTATCGAGACAATCAATACAGTTTGTGCGGAAAACGCCGTCCTGTGCAGTCAACAACGATCCATCCGACAGGAGGAAGAAGTAACCCATCTGTTCCAATTCAGGAGCCAATCTGTCGAGTAACAGATTCAATCGGTTCCATCTGAGTCGCCCGCATTCGGCATGAAAATCAAAACCTTCGTAGTGAACATTTTGATTGTTAATTCGTTGCACTACGTTCTGATACGCTTTCTCCAGTGGAGCTTCTAGACCGTGCTGATCAATCTGTGCGAGAGGATACAATTTAGTCAGCGATGACAAAAACAATTCGTTTTACAAACGAAAATAATGTCTTACCAAATTGATCAATATTTGCTTTCCATAGTGGAATATTTGAGCTTCTAAATGCCGAGCACAAGCAGTTTGATGATCCTCGTGGGTGCTCAATTGTGGTTTAGGTTTGTATTTTAAATTTGGTGCCTGATACCAGAACAACGGTATAGAACCGCGCGTTTGTACAAAAGATATGCGATGTCCGTTGTATTCGATCAATTGTTCCGTTTCCACATAGTTAGAAACATTACCCGTAGAATCTATACCACGCGAAAATAATCTTGTTCCCGCACGGTGTACATTTCGTCTAGACACGATGCCCAAATTGAACGATGTACTACCGGTTACGGTGATAGTGTTTAATGACACAACTGTACAAATGTTAAGAATAGTACAGATGTCGTGAAACTATAAAACAAATGAAATGTTTGCGTTTAAGGATACATCCATGTATAATCGGCAGGCAAAACTTGTACTGCTCCGGTCTCGAAGTTAGATCCTGCATAAGATAAGTGTTCCATACAAACCTCAGGTCTGCTCTATCGTGAAGCGGCATCTATACAATATAAAAACAATGCATTTCCGTTTACCAAACAAGACTGATCGCCTAATATTAACTGATAGAAGGATAAAAACCTCTAAGAACTCTGGTGGTGTATTATGAAGTCTTTGCATTGTATGACTGAGGTCATACGTATAACTAAAATAGAAATGCGGCGTATTTAAAACAGATTTGATCATCTCCAAATACGTGGAATTGCTTTGCGTTTGCTTCTCGCTGAGATGCAGCGAAGATTTTGTATACGGTATAACTTCTGTCGTAACTATTTTATAAATTTGGTGGCCTGCTATGGTTCCAATTTCCACAGCCTCTGTAATGATTATAAGATAACGACAAGCCAGCAACCTTATAGTTCCTATTATACCCCATATTTTCCTACGACTCGCAGTCGATGGAATTTGACTGGCTGTACCAGCTAGAATAAAAGTGTCAGAGTTATAGAATCAAATTAACATTCCGTAAATGTTAATTCTATGTTAGAACATTGATTACCTTGAGTATAAATTTGCTGACTCACTCTATCAACTACAAGCAGCACTTTAGTTCCGACAGGTTCTACATAGAACTTCTCGGGTGTTATGTATCTGAAAACGAGAATATATTATAAATGAAAGTGACGAGTGAGCAAGACTGTCTATGAACAAATTGCAATGTTCTTAAAGAGTATCTGTGAAGTACACTTACAAATACAATTTATCGTACACGTCTGTGTATAACTTCATGATGCCACTCGAGGATCTTGACGACGTGTTATACAAGAATATAAACTTGCAAAAAACGAAATGCAGTGACAGGAGAAACTAAACTACATACAGTGTCAATAAAAACCGTAGCCTGTACATACGTGAGCTGTGGATCACGATGCGAACTTAACTACGGATAATAAGTTGTCAAATTGTTGTCAACTAAATACATCAATCGGCATGATCGAAATCCGTCAAAATCGGAGTAACCTCCGTGCGAATCAGATTCACAATTTTACGTCGCGCCACAATGTGCTGCTATACACAGTACTGCACAGTACTGCACAGTACTGTGCAAGTTGCAGTTGCAGTAGATGTTCAATTTATGGAACACCATGGCAGCCAACATCTCGACACGCATTCTCTTGAAAATGCCACCTTTATGAGCGAAACTGATGCCCTCTATCGACGTAGAGGTGAACTACGAACGAAGATAGAGAGATCGAGAGATCCTTATCTCTCCTTAGTCCTTGACTATAACTATAGACTAGTCAACTATAGTTGACCGTCGACGACGATGCAAACGCGCGTGTGGTGTCATCATTGAACCTAACTTACAAGAATCGGTCAACAGTGTTCGTAACCTGTTTGGGTTTAATTTATCCAAACAATATTTTTGAATTTTCGCAGTAAAGCACAGACGGTGTGTTTCTAATTGAATAAAGGAGACCATAATTATGGATAAACAAGGTGAAATTTCCGCTGTTGATCGTTTAACGATTCAACTAAAGGAATCTTTTACAATTTATATTTTTATCGAATGCTGCAGAAATATGTGAATACTTCAATGGTATTATTAAAAACGAGAAAGATGTTTCCGCTGGGGTGGCTGCCATACGAACGTTACTGAAAGTTCTGCAGTTTTCGAAGTGTAAGTGCATTTTCGAAAACATGTTCAGATTAATCAACCGGAACGAGCACCAGATTTATCGACATATTTTCTCTGATCGTAGCCGAGACAGTCCAGGAACTTAGGTATTGTCTACAAAATGCGATAGACGCAATGAGATCCACGGATAATCCTGTCACTGCCATCGCATCTGGCAGCGAACTTTTTCTACGGTTTATAACCTTAGCAACGTTAGATACTTCGGTAAAGTTGTTAGTAAATTCCTCGTTGCAAAGCATTTCAAATGTACCTTGTTTAACATCGACTACTTCCACATTGTTTACTTGTTCTTGTTCTTTTCTTGGTTGTAATTAGTCGATCGCAGAATGCAAGGATATCATGCTCCGTAGAGGAAAGATGTTTCATGAAAAGTTAGTGGCAGCTAGAGGGAAAGTAGCAAAAGTAGCCTCTTATTTCATTATGGATGGGTCTGTAAGTTTTCATTGTTTCTCGAACGTATTCCAATGATCCTTTGCCAACCGCAGCTTTGCAACAGTACAACATGTTTTAGAAAATACTAACGCATTCGAAATCTAGAGTTGTATTACAAGCACTGACAGATGCTGCTGCTAGTAATAAAATATTTGAGGTATACGTAACGTGTTCCTCCCCGGACAATAGCGGGTACGTCTTGATCCTTCCAAATTTAGACGCTATGCGGTACATTCTTCTTTTTACATTGTTTCCTTCAAAAATTATAGAAGGAAAATGTGTCAGAGTTTACTCAGAGCAGGCGTATCATGTACACTCATATTAGATTCTGCAATGGGATACGTTATGGAGAAAGTCGATATGGTCATGGTGGGGGCAGAAGGTGTAGCAGAGAGTGGCGGTATTATCAACAAGGTATAAAACGATCAAGCATCTACAAGGTGTGTCTGAAAAGTTCGGTGAATGGTCTCAGAAAATAAAGGAAACAAGATTTACAAACAAAATACCTTTACTGGCCTTCAAAGTAATCACCATTAGCTATAACACACTTCTGACATCGGTTGTAAAGCCATTGGAAACTGTCAGCAAACGCTTTTTGTGGAATCGCTCGTAGCATCAGAATTTCATCCACGACAATGCCTGTCCACACACTGCGATCCGCGTGCTCAACTTTCTCGCTCAATGCGAGGTGACTGTTCTTCAACACTCTCCTTATTCTCCAGATTTGGCGCTGGCAGCCTTTTTTTTGTTTCCCCGCCTTAAATTAGCTCTGAAAGGCTTTACAGACGTTGCGGATATCCAACAACACGTGACCACTATGCTTTGAGCGATTCCATAAGAAGTGTTCGCTGACAGTTACCAACAGCTTTACAACCGATGTCAGAAGTATATTTTAGCTAATGGTGATTACTTTGAAGACCAGTAAAGGTATTTTATTTGTAACTCTTGTTTCCTCTATTTTCTGAGACCATTCATCGAACCTTTCAGACACACCTTGTATATCAGTGGTTCTTAACTGGTGTTCCACGAGCTTTTTGCAAGTGTTCCACGAAATTCCATGAAATATATTAAATATATTTAATAATATATTTTCTAAAATATATTTATTTCTACGTGAGATGTTTTTGTTTGTTTTTTGGATCATTAATTTTTATGTTCCGCAAATTTTTCATATAATCAAAAGTGTTGCCTGACTTCAAAAAGGTTAAGACCCACTGATCTATATAGTTGTTTGCTAATACAGTTTCCATATAGGTTGGCACTTATACGATGGCCATGTGCGCTAAAGAAGTGAAAAAGCCTTTCTACGTACTTACAGAAAGTTTCAAATTTTCAAGAATTTATCCCTTAAATCAAGTTGATTTGCCAGACGAGTTCAAGGTAAAACATCAGCTTCTTTTACATCACGATTTTACAAATGATCTCGTTCTTCTCTTCTTTCTCCACAGTATACGGCAAGTACATTGAAAAAAGATTTAAAAAAGGAACACCCATTAGTTGATTACACGCCACCCCATTATATTAGTCTATTGTTTACCGATTTGGGAATTTTGACTCCTTCGGCCGTTAGCGACGAACTTATCAAATTATATTTGTAAAGCAGGTGTACAGTGAGTAAAATAAGTTTAATTTTTTCAAAGACTGTTGTACATAATATACACTTATTACATAAGCGACAGAGAAATTAGATTTTCATAAAAGATTGTTAGTTTTAACAGTTACTTTTTTGGACAATCCTGAGCATTTGACCACATAAAAAATAAAACGTCGGTTCTATTTATATAGTGCATATGGATTTCAAGATTTCGATTTGAACATATTGAAAACCAATTTCTCCATTAATACATAATTTCTATTGTTTATACACGCACGTACAATGTTTATTTTCCTGCGTGATTGCAATAAATCTAAATTATGTGCACTCGGTGCACTCGGTTAAATATCTCGCATATTTCACAACAGTAATTAATAGAATGAAAAAATGAAACAATCTTTCTTTTATAATTACAAGTTTCGCTAATGCAAACGAAGAAGCTCTATGCACTGCATATACCTTGTGAAAAGTAAATCTTCGTGAATATTTCATCTGTATTGCACATAACGTAATACGCGAATATACTTCGCAATGTCTAACAAGTAGTCTCTTGGTTCACTACTGTGAACAATTATTTTGCCCAACGACATCGGGCAGCACAATTAAAATTTACGAACTGAATGATCATTACTTTATAAATTTAGATGTATACATCTTTCTTTTATAAGATTTTTTGGTGGACGGATAAATATCTAAAGTAAAGCGAACTGAAAAATATTTATAGATAAAAAACAGGTGCAAGATACTTAAGAAATAAGTATACGCGATGTAATATAATACTATGTCGATATTTGTCGAGAATTTCATTATTCTTTTGAAACTGCTGGTATTTTGAGGTCTAAAAACAAACTGTTCGATTAACGACAATCTAGAAAACATTGCTTATTGCTCAAAAGGAGAAAAAAACAACCATGCCAAATTGAAGAGAGTAATAATGGAATCTCTCGAACAGTATTAAGCTCTCACTGTTAATTAAAAACGAATTAGTATATAAAAATTGAAAGCCCGTGGCCATGCAGCTACAATAGCTTGAAACGTTTTCAGTAAATCGTTAAATATACTGTACACACATGTTTCGTCGACATGGAAGATGTTGCTTTGCATTATTCCTTCGTGAAACTCCTCAATTTCTCAGCTAATTTACGATTCGTAAAAAATGTGAAAGTAATGTTATACTCGATAAAAGTTAGCACCAAATATAAACTTATCGCCTACAAATACGCCTGGGACAACGTCTCGACAACCGTGTAAATGTGGTCGAAATGTGGACGTTTTTCTGGCTCGTATTCCCAGCATCGTAACATTAAACGGTATATTTCGTCGGGCGTATTATCCGGGGCTGGCATACGGTAACCTGGAGAGGCACTTGTACAGTCAATTTATTTCATTTCGAATTCAAATATCAGGCAAGGTGTGTACGTTAATACATATATTATTGTATGCATGTGTGTGTGTATATATATTGTATATATCGTATAGACGTTACCCGCATCTATTTTCTCGCGAGCTTGAGCATTAGACATTCCACTGTATGGATTTCCGCCTTTGGAAAATATTTCCCACATCAGGACTCCGTAACTCCAAACATCGCACAGGGATGTGTATTTACCTGTATATCAAGTATCACGATTACAAAATAATACTCGAAATCTAAAAATAAAAGAATTCAAACACGTCATTTCGATAAAATATATTGTACTGGTGTGTATGAAATACCAAAATTTAAAGCCTCCGGCGCGGTCCATTTGATCGGAATTTGTTTCATACCATCCGAAACTATATATTCTTCCTCCTCTCGTGACATTCCGAAGTCTGAAATTTTTACTATGGATTCGTATCCTAAAATCCAACATCGTCATACGTTTTCTCTTCTTTTCTCGTTATATTAGCAGAATTGTCATGCGTCTCGTAACGGGCAGGTACAGTCGGGGACAATATTAAGTGGACACTCTTAAAAATCGCATAACTTGTTTAAAATTGGTCCGAAGGACTTGAATTTTTTTACGATGTTAGTTTGCTAGAGAAAATGAGTAATCAAAAATTTGTTTAGATTGCAATTGGTAGGAATAATGCAAAATTTTAGAAATGTGGTTTATAGATTTTGGTAACTTATATGCATACTGAAAATTTCATCGAAATAGTTTAATGTTGCAATGAGCTACAAACAGATTTCAGTAACTTATATGCATACTGAAAATTTCATCAACATTGCAATGAGTTACATACGTTTGAAGATGATCACGGGGCGAGGTAAGGGCGAAATGTCCTTACAAGGCTGAAAATCTGCGACTTTCACCCTTAAGTTCTCATCTTTAAACGTATGTAACTCATTGCAATGTAAAACTTTCAGTATGCATATAAGTTACCGAAATCTGCAAAACGCATTTTTAAATTATCGTTACACAGGCTCAGATAAAAAAGTTGACAAAATTTTGTATGATTCCTACCAATTGCAATCTAAACAAAAATTTTTGTTTACTCATTCTCTAGCAAACTAGTCAGTTTAACATCTTAAATAAAATTCAAGTCCTCTGGACCAATTTTAAAAAAGTTATGCGATTTTTAAGAGTATCCACTTGATACTGTCCCCGACTATACATTCGCGTACAATGTTCACTTACCTACGAGACAATTTCGCGACGCCAGGTCTCTGTGAATACAGTATTTCGATTCCAAGTAGCGCATACCTGCTGCTGCGTCTTTACACATACGAAACTGTTCTTGTTGCGCGATGCTGCTAGCATTTTTTCTCAAATATGTTAGCAAGGAACCGCCTGTCGTAGGCGAACATTCATTCATGATTTCGTTTCGATGAATACGATCTTACTCTAATTTGTCTACATACCAGGTACCAGTTCCATAACGATCATGATGGGCTGCTTCTGAACACAAATTCCAATAAGTTTTACTACATTTGGATGATCGTATTGCTTTAATATTCGTCCTTCCTGCAAGAATTTACGTTTCTGTTCATCGGGCAACGTTACTTTGCAGGTTTTTACAGCTACGTCAGTCTTACAAGTTTTAAGCTGTGCTTTATATACATCCCCAAAGTTACCCTGAAAACAAAACGGATCTTAATTCAATATCATGCAAAGCTCTACAAAACGATTAATTCTCCTTTTACGTCTATAAAACGATTTTTCTTTCGTTCTCATGTGTTGAACTGGAAAATCGCTCTATAGATTTTCTTTCGGGACTTCCTTCTCTTTAAATTTCAATATACCCGTCCTATTTTTTCTAGAAGAATTACATCGTCGTTATTGAGTTCCCAACGTTCACGCAAGATCGGCGTTTTCAGGATAGCTCCGGATCGACTAGTTACAGGTAATCCGGATAGCCATTGATGCCTGATCAACTCCTGAATCGACGGAAACGTAGGACCTTCGAATCTATAATGTCCCTGGAATCGATACAAACGCGAATGCAATACCATTACGTGTTATACATACATATCGCAGCCCCGCAACAAAAGTGACACAAGTCAAAAAATGGCAATTTTGAGGTTATGTCATTGAAAAATATGTATGAAGTGCCCCAACATGCACGAAAAGCGTCACATCTCTATCTCGCAATTTATCCCTCAGGTGGATAAATTGCGAGATAGAAATGTAATACTGTATAAGTTTTATAGTATTCTTTAAGTTGATTTTTCTCAAATACCACATTTTTGAGTTGTGTCACTTTTCTTGTGGAGGTGCGATATGTATACAGTTGTGAACGCAAACAATATATTGTACAATGTACGTTCTTACCTCGGTGGTTGTCTGTACAATAAAATGTTTATGCCCATCCCAACAAACAGATAAAACTATTTGGCACTCGTCGTTCCTTGTCGTTTCACGTACTAAAAAGTCCCCTTCGTTCACAAGTAATCTCACTACTTCTTCCCTTGGCAACACGCCATGGAACCATTCCTCTTCCATGAGATCGCCGTTTCCACTTCCTTTTTGATTGCCCGTCAATTGTGAAATTCCTCGTACCGGTGCCTTAAAAAGTTTTCCAATTAATCCACGGAATCGAGTTAAAATTTATCGTAACAATGAAAAAAAACAAACATGATAGTAGATTGACACCTAGTACAATATTTATAATTAGACTGCAGATCTTTATGCATTTATGGCTTCAAAAAAATTTCAATAAATACTAGAAAATAAAATTCCACAGAATTTAGTATGATTTCTATTTATTTCAGATCTAGAAAGACTAAAATTTGCCTACAAAAATTGAAAATTGCATGGACATCCGCAATCTATTTATAATGTTATACAATATGTACAATAGATTTCATCACAACCATGTTAGCTCAAAAATATTCGAACTTAATCAAGTTGTATCAAACCGAACATGCTAAATGTAAATGTTAGTGAGATTGCTAGTATTAATACTAATTAATGCGGTATACAAAAAGAAACAAGAATTTGAAGATTGTTGTCAGCCATCGACACATTTTTTTCTGTCGTACATCTTCTCCAGCAGATGTGTTCGACATTAGATGGAATGCAAAAGAAGCGGTAACGTTCAAGCAGATATGTAGCAAACCATATTTACGTGTCTAACAAATACGGAAAGGACATACAACTGGTAAAGTACTATTCGTTTTTGAAGCAGGACTTTCGCTGCTTGATCTAATCGTTCCATCTGTTGTATTATTTATCGTCGGTAAAGATTTGAAAGGAGACTTAAAGATTGTCATGAATCGTTGATTTCTTCGTAACGTGAAGAAACCGTTATCTGGTATTGTAGCTTTCTGAAAAAGCAGTGGTACTAACAAGTAGTAGTAGTCTCTTAGTAGTAACTAGTACTGTCAGTAGTCCGGTAGTACGAGCACGAGATAAAAGTCGTATTTATCAGATAATTGCACAAGTTCGTGCCCGATTTGAAAATAAAATTCAATGGTTTTAAGGAATACAGCTTTACTAATCAATTATATAGTCACCACATTCTTTTCTACAATTAGAAAGGAATGGTGACTATATAATTCTTTTTTACACTCTGTCGTGCAGTACAGTTTGTGATATCTATGAAAATCGGGCACGAACTTATACAATCATCTAATATAATAATAGAAGATTCTCAACCCTCCACCCCCTCTGTAACAAACAAAATTTCAATTACCTTACTGATGGTAGGCGACTCGACAAAGGTACTCTCCATGGAAAGATCGTATCCCAATGGTAATTCCTCGCAACCTAATTCGTTCAAAGCCGATCTAATAACGTCCACTTGTCGTTGAAGCTTTTTTTCCTGGCAACGTAATCGTAGTTCTTCTCTCTCGCGGGTGTAATCGAGAATCGATGCCCTGGAGTACCGTTAAGTTAAATATTTCATCAGATTTTGTCTCGACACAATTACACTCGTTTGCATAAGATAAAATGTTTACTTAGAGTCACTGTTATTCTCGGATGGATGCTGAGGATTCTGACGGTTCTGTTGGGTCGCTTTCAAAGAGTTCTCCAGTTCAGTTAACCGATTTCGTAACCAATCTATGGTTAGATTATCAACCGTCAATTTATTTGGTAATAATTTCCCTGAAGTATCGTCCACGAGGTTCTCATCGAACGTGAATCTTATCGGCGATGCTGGTCGTGTTCTGCATCGATTGTTAACAAATGTATAGTCGTTTCATGTTAATTGCACCGACGAAAGCAAGTTCTGTACAAGTACCTATGTTCTCCCATAAAGTCCCTACATTCTTCTATGGGTTTCACCAAATCAACGGCTTTTTGCATTCGCAGATGTATCTCTTGGAATTTATCCGTGGTAAAATCGGAGTACTTCACTATGTCCTGAAGTATGGCTTTCCTATCACAAAAGGACAAGATTATTACGTTTGACCATGATCGATGCCACTACCAAAACGACTATTATAATTGACATTTACCTTGTACATAACTATGTGCTTGCATATAGATTTTACACAAATTAGATTAGCGATCTACGATGCAAAAGTGGGAAGTACATCATAAATTGTTCCAAATACGATAGCAGGATTACTTACCAAGATGTTACCAGTTCTTGATGGATGGTCTGCTGCCGATGAAGCAGGTTCGGCAAATAAGATGTTCTCAAGTCGTGTTCGCATTCCGTTACTGCACCCAAAAGTAACACGTATTCGTTGTGCGTGAGATGAAGCTTTCTACAGGCTTTCTGATATTTCTCCCTCACTTCGTCCAATTTTCTTCCAACTCTGCCTGCTAAAAATATCATAAAACATAGCTGGTAGTCGCAAACAGATAATAAAAACACTTACATTTAACATAATATTCTTCGAAGCGTGATCTCATTAACTTGTACACTTCCAGATTCTTCTGGTATTCCAATTTCTTTCTGGCAACGTCTTCAGTTAACTAAGAAATGAAAGAAAATACTATAGGTCATACTAGATACAATGTTCACGCCGTGTCTGTTAAGGACATAGTCTCATTTCCAGGATTGCAAGGGTGCACATCAAAGAAAGCAGTACCTCTATGCTTTCTGAGACTCCATACTCCGGAGGTTGTTACATCATCCGAAGGAATACTGTATCCCCTTATGATTCATTCGCTTACCTGTTGGAACTGATTACTCAACCATGTCTGTTCTTCTTGATACAGTTTCCTGGCTTTCCTCCTCTCCGAACACAACAACGTAATGTGTTCGACCACTACATTGTCGACCTGGTCTGCTTGCTGTTTGATTAATTTAGCTGTTTGATCGACGGAATCCATAATGTCCCTCCAACTCTGGAACGTGTCGCGTATAAAACACACGTACCTCGAAGATCGTTCTCCAATTATTGTAGATTTCGAGGAAGTACCTACCTGTGCTATGAGGCTACCAATCAGATCTTCGTTTCGCTCGATCTTCTTTCCTTGCACCGCCAGAGAAGAAATCGTCGAAGCGTATTCGCGATCCGATTTGACTTTCATCGTCAAACATCGTTTCATCGTCTCGAGAAGCTTGATTTCGGCATCCTGGCGACCGAGCAAAGCCTCGTGGAACGCTTGTCCTTGCAGGCTTGTCGAAAACCCCATCCCGCTTACCGTCCGGAATAGAATATCACCGTCTTCGCTGACTTTTTCAAATATGTCAAGAACAAAAATTCATTCTTTCTCCTTTCGATTACGCTGTCATTAATAGTGAATCGGTTGACGAAATCTCGACAAACCACTTTAGGATACGCCGCATTTCAAGCAAAAATTTACATACCAATTACTCGATTCGTCTCTCGCGCATCTTCGCATTCGCTCAGGTGGCTGAGATCAACATTTATATTTATACAGACCTCAAATTATAAAAATTAACTTTTACTCGGAAAATGCCATCATGAAACAATTACCGACATATAGAAGGTTAAATCCATCCTGTAAACAAGCATACTTCGATTAATTATTTTCATTGATTTCCATTGATTTTCACGTTTAGATCGAAACGATCAATAAACGTTCAACAATTTGTTATTTCGAGTCGTTCCAACATGATAACATTTCATTTGTTATGTTCTATTTATTTGGAATAAATAAATGCAGATATATCGCGTATATTCCTTTTATGAACAATTTGCAATTCCATTGTACCTGTGAAACAGGCTTGCGACCAGGGTTGCCACCTACGGTTTTCGCGCGAAGAAGGTTTTGAAACAAATCTCCGGGCTCCGATTTTATTGGAAAAATCCCCGGGTTGTAGAAAAATGAGATAATCATAAATTATTATGCTTTGTATTGTTTTTTTCAAATGTTTAAGAGTGTTTCACTGCGACATCATAAATAATTTGGATTTTGCAGAGAAGATTCCTTGAAGTTATGAAAGTTTGTACACTCTAGCCCTAACTCCCATCACTTTCTTTGTAGCTTTATGATTGTACTTTTATGATTGTACTTTTATATACGACAAAAGTTCTTAATTTTAATAACTTTAAATCAGAATAACTTTCTTATGAATGCAAAAGAATAAATACAGATTTCATATCATCAACATCTACATTAAAATTTAACTTTTTCCAAATTATAATTTGACAGAATGGGTTAGCACTATTTAAAATGATAAGAGTAAAATAAAAAAGAACGAGTATAATAAAATAAAATATATATTACGACGATTCCACTTTCGCCTCTAGGTACACTTCAGCTTCGTGGTACTGCGTCTTCTCAACAGACTATAGCACTTTGCCCACATCCGTCATCTGGTAGATGAAGTAATCTTGGAACACTGCATGTTATCTGAAGTCGGGTCTAAGTCGAGAATAAACCTTTCTTTTTGTTTTTTACACGGCGATAAGTTGGCAACCCTACTTGCGACGCAGAAAGCGATCTTTATAAATATCTGGTACACGAATACTTATATTTATGTCGCTAATAAAATCAGAACTCTTCTCCGATATGAATGCAACGAGAAAATAAAACTATATCGATCGATTTCACAATCGGAAGTAATTTATGAAAACAACATATAACGTTTGGATCGTTCCGCATTGAGCTGCGACTTCTAAACAGACTATAGCACTTTGCCCACATCCATCATCTGATAGATGAATTAATCTTGGAACACTGCATGTTATCTGAAGTCGGGGCTAAGTCGAGAATAAACCTTTCTTTTTGCTTTTTACACGGCAATAAGTTGGCAACCCTACTTGCGACGCAGAAAGCGACTTTTATAAATATCTGGTACACGAATACTTATTTATGTCGCTAATAAAATCAGAACTCTTCTCCGATATGAATGCAACGAGAAAATAAAACTATATCGATCGATTTCACAATCGGAAGTAATTTATGAAAACAACTTGGATCGTTCCGCATTGAACTGCGACGGATTGTGTAACAAACGTCTAAGCTAAAGGTGTGTGCATACGTACACACTTGCATATGCACGTATTCGATTTCACGTTGGTCGCATAGACACAGAATGTACTTGGCCGTTCAATGTTGTAGAAGCACTGAGCAGTGAGCACTGAGCATTACTACTTGCAACTGCTGCGGCAAGCAGAAGTCGAGTCGCCTGTTGGAGAAACTTATTCGAATTCCATTTGAATTCCAAGTCGACAAAATGGTTAAAATGGAGGGTCTAACTATCGCCGGGATAAAAAAGCATCCAATGGTAAGCAAAACGAGGGATCGAGATTGTATGTATATGACAGTGGCTCTAGATTTTTCCGTCTTTTATCAGCTGGTCCCATTATTCTTCTGCATCGCTGTAGGAGCATGTGGCTCGTCGCTTTATTTGGCGCGTCTCGCCTTCCGTGCTCCCGACGTTGCGTGGGTCCCAAAGAAAAATAAAGATCCATGGAACGACTATAAAGATAAGCAGTACAAGGTACGTCGCGGTTACGCTCAAACCAAGAAACTAAACCTATCGTCAAGAATGCAGATGCTATTTTTAATTAACCGATTCTATATTTTTATTTTTAGTTCCTCTCCCATCATTACGGACAAGATCCAAAGTCTCCAGCTCCGTCATACTAATTTGTACATTTTATATTCTAGTATTATGTCTAGCTAATTAAGTCGTGAATGGATCGTTTTGTTGTGGAACTCATTGTCAAAACCATACCTCGTTGATAAGCAACGAGCAAGACAGTTTCAATCAATTCTTGTATACAGAGTTAAATAAAATAAATGTAGATAATACATGAACCTTTCAACCTATAGCTACTGGTTTCATTACAGAGCCATTCCGAAAATGTAGAGAAAGGTGCATTTTTCAAGGCATCGTTTTATCGTGACCAATTCAAAACGGGATGATGAAGTAAATACGCAGTTTCTTTGCATGATGGAGGTTATACACGTAATAATACGTACCTCGATAAGGTAACAGAACATTTTTATCGAATACGCGCATTGCATTCAATTTCTGATCGTGTTACGAGAGAGAGCGCTTGGATCAGCCGTTTTGTGTAAGTTAGACCTAACCACAAACATGCTACGCTATAGCTATGATGATATCTGAGATGTTATGATAAGAGCGATAAAAATGGTCGACGAGAAAGTCATACGATTCTATTGACGACGGTATTGGATCTTTGCCAGACTCTATATGTTGTTTTTTGGATTTTATTTAATGAAAACCGTGATTACTTTTTGGGTCGACACTGTCTCTGTTTAAGTCACGTGCAACGAATTGAATTTTTAGTGAAACAGTCGATCACCAGATTTAATTTACCAATTGCACTTTGAACTTGAACGGCACACGAGACTAAGAATGAATTCATCGTGGGAAGATTTCTATGCGAAAGATCCGTCGCCTCAGAATCTCCCTCAAAATGTAACGTTGCTAAAAGAATTTATAGATTTTCAGATAGAGAATAATAGAGAAGTGGTTTTAGTAACGGTGAGTTTCATATTACAAAATACAATACATATCCACGTCGACGACGTAACGCTGCATGATTCAAATATATTGTTACAGAGCGGAGGTACAACAACTCCCCTGGAACACAATACGGTAAGATTTGTAGATAACTTCAGCGCAGGGACGAGAGGATCTGTATCCGCAGAATATTTTTTAGACAAGGGGTACGCTGTAATTTTTATGCACAGGTAATCATTTCTCTTTTCCTCTATATTAATCATAGAAGATGCCGTCTTGTGATAATTTAATCTCTATTTCTCGACAGGGTTAAATCTTTGGAACCATTTTCTAGACACTTGACGGGACAAACGTTTCTAGACATGTTAGAAATCGATCAACGAGATGGGAAAACTAACATTGCAGGTACAAGTATTTAGTTTAGTTAGACTAGAACATTATATGATATACAATTACATGGTACGTGTTTCTGTAAATTAAGCGATAACATACAGTTTAATCGTGATTGTGTTGTATGCTTTGTTAGTATTGCCACAGTATACAGAGAAGTTGGCGACCATATTACAGAACTATAAAGACGCATTGAATCAGAAGAAGTTGTTGTACCTTACATTTACAACTATCTCAGAGTATCTTTGGCTGCTGCGATCTGCTTGTCAAGTTCTAGCTTGTCTCAAGGAGAAAGCTATTTTGTACCTTGCAGCTGCAGTTTCAGACTTTTACATTCCTTCCACCGAATTGGTACATCTATTCTATTTTACACGATATCTATCATAATTTGTTAGGGGTGCGTGGGTACCTAAGCTATTCAGGGCGGATTTTGAAGGTGGTTCGGAACCCACCTTTATAAACAGTAGGTCCCGTCGCTTAATAACCTAGCAGTTGAAGAAGCGACGGGTGGCATCGGGTCGGAACCTGAAAATCTATGACTAAACTCCGGGTGTTTATGCAAAATAAAAAGTTTGTGCATCGATTGCAAGACGCAGGAGCTAAATATAAATTTATATTCTTCATTAATAACTTTAATGTGGTGAAAATAATATATTCACACTCTTAAGGTCTTTAATATTTTCACTGTTTTAAACTGCACTTGCTCATTTTTGTTATAAATGCATCAAATCCAGAGTCTATCTATGACATTCGGGTACCCGAATATTATGTCGTGGATCGGGTGGTTCCTCAATCTGATTTTTTACGCATTCTTTCAGATTTTTAAATGTTTTCGTATTTTATGTAAATGAAATCAAATTTTTAAAATCTACAGTCGGGGACAATATTAAGTGGACACTCTTAAAAATCGCATAATTTTCTTAAAATTGATCTAAAGGACCTGAATTTTCTAACATCTTAAATAAAATCCTTTGGATCAATTTTAAGAAAATCAGGCGATTTTTAAGAGTGTCCACGGACACCAAGAAAAGAAAACAGTGCATCGCATTGTATGAAAACTATTTTATTTTAAATTTCTAAATGCGGGTTGAATACTCCTATCACACCTGATTTTTTGTCATCGACAATAACAGCAATATTGTAATTACTATTCAATCTAATAATGATCGAAGAAAGAGTAACGACCCGATCCGAATTTCCGGGTGCCCGCCCACCCCTATAATTTGTATTGTTATTTTGTTACTAATCATTATAATTTTTAGTCCGTTCACAAAATTCCTTCGACCAGTCCGCCGACGATAGCGCTTCAGCTAGTACCAAAATTATTAGCTCCTTTAGTGTGCCAGTGGGTTCCAGAAGCCTACGTGATCTCTTTTAAATTGGAAACCGACGAAAGTCTCTTGATCTCTAAAGCGAGGAAAGCGCTCAACAATTACAAACATAATGTAAGTGATTTCAAGAATTTGTTAATTAATGAGGATTAATTAATTCGAAGCATTTCGTCCGCAGCTGGTCATAGCTAATATGTTGCACACTCGAAAGCAGGAGGTAACAATCGTTACCCAGGAGAACGATTATGTTATAAAGCTTTCGAGCGAACAATTGAGTAATGGTGATGAAATTGAACGACTGATAGTTGATGATCTAGTAGAAAGACATAAACATTTTAAAGAATCGGCTAGACAACGCAGTTAATGAGTTCTGGGAGATAGTAAATGAATATACCCAATGGAATGATTTGCAATTACTATTATTAAGTCTCTTATGATTATTATTACGATCTTTATCTGGTTCGATCGGATAATAATTCGTTTGGTTCTCTTTCGTTATCTTTTTTTAATCTGTTCATGATGTATATGTATATGGAAAAGAACGAAAAAAGGGGAAAAGAAAATAAAGAATGTATAAAAACATTGAATTACTTTCTAAGATTCGTCATGTACATATTGATCTTGTCGATCAATACTCTATCCGACGGTTTGCATTGCGCCTGTATAAAAGTTAACGCGGATACATCTTTCTGTTCAACCGCCGTTTGAACTGCTTCTTCTAACATTCTGCAAGATTACAACCCATTATTTTGTTAGGATACGAATTTATTGTTTTCGTGTTGCAATACTTACTTCAACTTGACCAGATATTTCACTTTCAGTTCGTCCCTTACTTTGGGTAAATACTTTTTTGCTTCTCTCTCTTTGTTGTATTTTAAACACTGATCTATGAACGGCTGAAACAAGAGAAGCGAAACGATGCTGTTTAAAGAAATCTCTTGTTGTTGCGAGAAAATCGATAAATACCTCGTAACCGATGGGAGACTTTTTGCTCTTGGAAAATTTCTCTAATTCGCCCCACATGTCGTTCTCCGCTAGACATTGAATACGCAACCACCAGTATCTGAGGGAAATTCATTCGAATTTGTATCAGTCGTCGCGCGATAGATTCGCATGCTCGAAAGAATGTAAGTACAGTAGTCCCGCGATCTAAGCCGATTCTCGGTTCTGTGCTGTGACAAAGATCGTTCTTTATTTTTTACTTATTTTTAATGAAACTTTACCAATATATTTTTACCCCACATTTTTCTGATTAAAATGACACCAAACAAGATACAATTTGGCCCATATTTACATGTAAAGCATAATTTATAATTTATCATATAAATATGAGAGGAAACTTGAAAATAAAAAAGTTAGCATTGCATTGGTATTTTAAACAATACAATAAGTTTTTAATTTTTGCCGACCGTCGCGGTCGCTGTTTCTCTTTCTTTTTCACTCGCTATCCTTTTCTATGTCCTAAAGTTACTCCATACCGTCAATTAAACCACTAAATATAGTTGAAATTATTCGTGTTTAGTGTCATTTTAATCAGAAAAATGCCACAATAAATAATGAAAAATAAAGAAATTTTGTAGTATGTTTACACTGCTCGGCGATTGAGGCAGCTCGAGCTTCTTGGCCCCTCGCGGGGTAGCTCCCCAGTCGAAGGAGTTGGCGAACTGGCTTAGATCGCAATATCGTATAATAGAACTATCGTATGTCGTATGCAAAGCACGTGTGCACACATGTCGCACCTTCGATCCGGTATTCGGTACTCCGACCTTAGTTTGTCTGCCAATTTCAATTCGTTTTGTAACAATAGTATCTTGACAGTATCGTGTAGAGGTTTTCCAACAATCGATTTGTGCAACGTATCTTCCAGAGACTTTTGATAGCGCAACAGTTTGACTTGTTCTTCCGTTAGAGCCGCATTCGTGTCGTTACGGGCCAACTTGAAATTTTCTTGCGCGGATTGCAACAATGCTTCCCTCGTCGTAACGTTCTGTAAGATCGATGACAACGACAATATTAATTGTAGTTCGAGGAACATTCGCGTCGATCAATTTGGAGCAAACCTTTCGTTGATAACTTTCGGTGATGAACCATATGGCTTGAGAATGATAGTCATCGTTCTGATTATAAATGCTTCGTAAGGTCTCTCGATTGTGACTCTGGCAATATTTAATGTACAACGCCATCGCCAAGGGACAATGCATTATAGACGTCTACGAGGAATCAATAAAAAGTTTTAATTAAATACAGTGTCCGTGTTATCGATGATGATTCGATAATAAACGGTTCACCTGAAAATCACCGATTGCCATGCTCTCTCTCAGATGAATGATCACCGTGTAAACTAGATCGGTGTTACCGCTTTCGACAGCTTTACGCAGAGCTGCTCTCTTTTCGCCGAGTGTCAGCAAAAGCGGTACTTGTTGGTGCGCACGTGGTTCATAGTCGATTAGCTGGCAACAAACAAAAGGGGCGTTCAATTGGCAAGATCAATGACAGTGGTAGGGGTAGAAGTAGAGGTAGAGACGGAACTAGCTAGCTAGCGATACAGAGGAAGATGATTACTTTAATAGCTAGTTGCTTTCTACCGCAGTCGGCTGCTCTTTTCGCAATCTCACTGTAAGAAACACCGGGTGCGTATCCCAATTTGTCGGCTATCTCTTCCGCTATCTGTTCTTTGTCCAATTGAGTTTGCTTGACCTGCCATGAAATAGAATAACATAGAATAAGATAAAATAAGGAGAAAATGAAAGTTCGAATTGCGTTACTTTGTAACAGGCCCAATGTGCTAATATTCGGCTTTCTCCTTCGACTTCCGGTAATTGGAGATGTCGTGCTATCTGTATACTCAGGTAGTAGTGTCTTCTCGCAACGAGTCTATCCAGTACTACTTGACTCGTCAAGATGGTAAATCTGAATTGCTATTAAGTACTTTTCGTTATGAAACCGTTAGGGCTGGGAAAGTACTCGGGTACTCGGGTACCCGAAGTCGAAGTCGGGTTAGGAACCCGAAAATCTATGACGTTCCGGTCTCCGAACAATAAAAATTTTCGGGTTACCGACCCGATTTCAACTTCGGGTACCCGAAATTTCCAGGTCCCGATCCGATCCGAACCCGAATTTCCGGCCCAGCTCTAGAAACCGTTGTCAAAATGCCAAAGGTAAAAGCAGAAAACTAAGGATACTGTATGTAGGTTATCGGAATTCCAACCGCAGGGTGTCTCACGGCGTTCAACACCCTCAGTGTGCGGCACATGTCAACGTAATGTCGACACAATTCTGGATTCACCGCCTTGCTGAATCCTTTGCCGAATTTCGCTGCCCTCATCAAAAGCTTTTGCGTATTGAAATCAAATTCATGACTAGCCCCATCGATGCAAGCCCACACCGTCACGTCCAATTTTTCTTTGACGAGGTCTATGTAACTGTCAGCTTTGTGACTCTTCTTTTGAAATTGTTTCGAAGCTTCCAAAAGATAAGATGCGGGATCGGTCGAATTAATTCGGAATATCTTCTGAACTACGTCCGGTACTTTCTGTATCATTTCATGGGATGTTGCGGACAAGACGCGCACACCGTCGATCTCGGTGACAAGATGTACCGGGCCATCGTAAGTGTACACTATCGTCTCGGCTGTTAATCCTACCACTATTACGGTACTGTTCCAACTGCAAACCACAGCTTTCGTACCGCACCTGTGAACATCTCTACGAATATCATCGTCGTCGGGCGCGACGCTTGACGAGTTTACGCGATTAGACGGCAACACAAGCTAATTATACCAACCATGCCAAGTTCGTTAACGTTTCTTTGGTGTTTGTATTGTGCTCGCAATATTTCTCCTTAAAATCTACTGAACCTATGTACAAACGACCCGTATCCGAGTAAAGAGCTATGTGACGGTTATTTCCAGATACAGCCATGGCAACTATGCTGGAAACCTTGGTCTGCCTCGTGAAAAGAGTGTCCTGAAAAAACATACGCATATCCCTTGAACATTTCTGTGGCGCTTTGCAAATTTTTATCGTAATTTGAATTTGAAACGTACGAAAACTACATGCGTCGTGTTTTGATGTGTTTGATGGACTACAGACAGCCCATCTCTGTGAGACAAAATGACTCTGGTTTCTCTGTCGCGATGTACTAGACACCAGCTATCTATCGGGCTTCTGAACCCTAAAATAAAGTTCATTTATAGAGACAGCTGATTTATCTGGTAGAGAAGTGGTTGATCTACATTGAACAAACTTACTGGGAATGTCTGATATTTGTCTAACTTTTGGTTCGGCAACGTTATTTACTAAAAATACACGGCTGGTAGATGTTAAAACGGCAACGCCTGTTCCGCTGTAGGTTTGAAAGAATTTCGCTTCCACGACTTTGGTGTCCTTGACCTCCTAACATAAGAATATACGAACATTAGTCTATCTTTTTATCAAAATTTCTTGTACTACGCTGCTTTTATAGTAAAGGGACCATAGAAAAAGAAATAACGTACGTTTCCCATGGTAAACGCGTGCTGGTATGTTCCGAACATATCGTATATCTGAATCATACCATCCTCTTGCACGCACAATAGTTCCTCTTGCTGAGACCATCCTAAACTAACCAATTGTCCGCCACTCCACTGAAAAGAACGCAAGTATAATGTTCCTGATGCCTAAAGTTTTACCATCGATTCTCGAGATTTACTTGCAGTTTGGCCGTTAATTTTCCTGCGGACGTGTACAAATATATCATCGGTTTACTCGATCCTTGAACTTTGACAAACTTCTTGGGATTTCTGGTGACGGCAATCGAACCACCATAAGGAGCCGCCACCAACAGATTGCTGTCCGAAACTTCATTTTGAAACGACAACGGATAGAGTTCGAATTTTCTGAAAAGTAATGGATTATACTCTATTCGTTTCTACGTATAAACGGTATTTGTTTGTACTTTTGTCAATACGCAGTTGCATAACCTTATCCGAATCGTTACCTAAAATACACGTCTCGTCCTAAAGGAAACCAATCGGCAGTTAGCATCGCCAGCATCTTCGAAAGGTGAAGACAGCCGAATTTCAACGATGTCGATGTACGTAAACGATCATAGTTTTCAACGTGATTCTCGTACGTCGTATCTGTCACTTCTTACAGGTTTTACGATGGTTTTACGTCCTGAGGGTGTCTGATAGGAATTTGTGCGCATGACCGCGACTGTTCGACCGACTGTCGCACTGTCGCACTGTCGCACAATGGTTCAGAATCAGAATTGCCAAAACGTGGCCAAAAATCGAAGACATACTCCAATTCAGTTGAAAATTATGAATCTGATGTCAAAATTACAAAAGACAAGATGGCCGATTCAATATGGCAGATGTGTTACTCAAAAAATTGTCGGATTTCCTTGAAATCATTCAGCATTCCTATATTTTTTGGGTTGCTGATTGTGAATCAGATTTCAAAGTTTCAAAAAACAAAATGGCGGTTTCAATATGGCAGATGTGTTACTCAAAAAATTGTCGGATTTCCTTGAAATCATCTAGCATTCCTATATTTTTTGGGTTGCTGATTGTGAATCTGATTTCAAAGTTTCAAAATACAAAATGGCGGATTCAATATGGCAGATGTGTTACTCAAAAAATTGTCGGATTTCTTTGAAGTCTAGTATTTCCATATTTTTTGGGTTGCTGATTATAAATTTGATTTTAAAATTTAGAGAAACAAAATGGCGGATGTATTGCTCAAAAAATTGTCGATTTCCTTGAAATCTGGTATTCCCATATTTTTTAGATCACTGAATATGAATCTGATTTCAAAATTTCAAAAAACAAAATGGCGGATAAGTAACTCAAACAATGGTTGGATTTCCTTGAAAAATTAGTATCCCCATTCCAGATAGCACCCGACGTCTCATAGACGTCTGTTTTACGTCGTTTTTAGGTCTGAACGTCTTACGTCCCAAAAAGATGTCTCTAAGACGTACCGTTTTGTAACACAAGACATTCAGGAGACTTTCAGGAGCCGTTCAGACGTCCGAATGTCTTGCGGCAGGCGTCTTACAGCTGTCTTTGAGATGCTCTGTGCTATCTGGAATATTTATCGGGTCGCTGAACATGAATCTGATGTCAATATTAATAATCATAATGAATTAAATATTATACTTCTATGCAAAATTCATCGTGGCCTCTCATAACCTCTGCTTTGTAATCGCCAGAAAAAGACGGGAAAGTACGTGTTTGAGAAGAGACAATTTTCAAAATGTTAAATTATATATATATACTCTTAAATGTTACACGAACACATATAGCTGAAAGAACGCTGTTTAACGCTGTATAGTTAGTTTTCTAGAATGATTACCCATAAAAAAGTATGATGAGGTAAACAACGTCAATTTCGTGAAGAAGTGCGATCATTCTAAGACTTGCATTTTTGCTTGTTTTCAAACTTCTCTCGAAAAATAATTGGTGACATAGCAATTTATATTGTATTTATGCTAAAACTTGACATAAATTTCATTCATTTTTTACATTTTTCAGTGTTTTTGACGAAGTTGAAACCAAATTTTGAACCACTGTGCGTCGATAAGGAAGCGAACCGTTCTTCCGTCGTCGATAAGGAAGCGGACTCTCGTATCGATTTGGAATGTTTCGGTGGGTAAAGCAGCGATCACATTGTGTCAAGAAAAATCTGCGAGACGTTGAATCTACTATTGAGAGGTACAACTGACAATGAGCGCATCCGTAGAGCCGTGGATAGGTACATACGTACAGAATAGATTCGCGGATGCGCTTGTTCGCTGTTGCGAACTGCGAAGGATGTTTCCCCTTCCCATGAGCGATTCACGCGGTGTATTTACACGGTGGTTGCTCGAAAGTATTGGTAGAGCCGCGCGGAAACCCCGTTATGTCCAAGCTCGAGTCCGAGTGCGAGTCCGAGTTGGCAAATCCGTGGAGAAGGGTAGGGTACACGTTGATCTCGCGTAGATCCCCTCCTTTCCCGTCCATTACGATATTCCATTGCTCGAGGTAACGGCTGCTCGAACTCTCTCAGTTTCCGAATGTCGAGACGCGCGCCGTGTTCCCTTCGCAGTGTCCCTTCGCAGTGTCCCTTCGCGAGTATTGGTCGCGTTCCATCCGCGAACAAGATCGGCATCGGTATCAATATCGAACAGACCGTGGCTCTCTCCGCGAGCGAGAGATTTCGTCGTTAATCTCGTAGCTGCAAAAATAAAATAGGAGATAAGAGAAAGGAGAAAGGAAAGAAGAAGGCGAGGTAAGGCGAGGTAAGGCGAGGCAAGTGAGCACGTAAGCGCGCGCTACCAGTCGAGGCAGTCGCTGTTCCCCACAACCGGGACGTTTCTCCTGGAAAGAGGAGTCGCCTTGGACCTGCGAGTAACGAGTCGCAACGGGACCATGAAGAGCATCTCTGCTAGAATTCTCGGATAAATGTCCGAATCGGTAACGTGATCGATCGTTGAGTAATCCGATTTCGAGAAGGTAATGACCGAGATCAGGATCAAGAGTGACAGCCGATAGAGCAGTGTGAACGCGACTACAGATGCGGATACGGATGTGGATGCCGATGCGGTTGCGGATGCGAATGCGAATCCGGATGCGAGTACGGACGGGATACAATCTTTGCGTGGACCAAGCAAAATGATCGAGGCGTAAGTTACCGATAGCTAGAGGAGTCTAGAGAAAATACGTCTTCGAGGCTTCTAGCCTTCTCTTTTTCTCGATTCGAGTGAACGAGCGATCGGGGCCACGGCGAATTTGATGGGTCCATCGCATCGAAACGAAACGGAATTCTGAATAAATGGAGGAAAACTGGAGAGATTGCGTAGATAGTCGGTAGAGAGCGGCGCGCGTCTTCGGTAGATCCCGTTCGCTCCGAGAAAAAGAACGGAACGCGGCCGTTTAAGCATTTGCGTGAAACAGGTTTCACCGTGTGTGTCCGTTGATGTACCGAACGAAACCACCGTTACACGCAGACAGTCGCGTAGTTCCAAGATCGAGCGCGTATCCTTGCGTCGCCTTTCCTCTTTCTTATTCGCGACGATCGAAAACGGTGATGTAGGAGGAGGAGGAGAAGATCTTTGTTGTTCTTTCACCGTTTTCTTTCTTTTTAGATTGTACGGGATCATTGTCGTGCTCGCGGCCACAGCCGTTCCTCTGCCGGCGCAACACGTCGAAGCCGAATTCGAAGGATGGGCGCCGTGCGTCGAGGTGAAACGGGATCTTCAGATTCCCTGCGAATGTTTGGTTTTGACGGAATCGGCCGGAGCTGGTCGATCGATAGGGGTGAACTGCGACGGAGCGGTGTTTACGCGGGACACGGTCGAAAGCTTGCGAGGCCAGCCGATCGTGTCGATCCGCCAGCGAAACGCCGGATATCAAACGTTGCCGGGGGATCTGATCGGGTCGGGTCTACGGCTGAAGAAGCTCGATCTATCCAGTAACTCTATTCGCAAGCTTATGGATCGGTTGCTCGAAGCGCAACCTCACTTGGAAGAACTTAGGCTGGCGGACAACCTCTTAGGAGACAGCTTGAACCCGATATTCTCGAGCAACGAGTTTCATGGATTGAGACGATTGAAGCTACTCGATCTCAGTGGAAACGGTCTCAGAAGCGTCGAGGAAGGAATGTTCAAAGGATGCGAGAGTCTCGAGCAACTCTATCTCGACAGGAACGAGATTGCCACGGTGCCGACGGCGTCCTTGAAGGGGCCGAATTCCATTCGAGTGCTCTCCTTGAGCGGGAACGTTGTCGGTGCGTGTCTCGCGTCGTCAAACGCCTACGGCCTACAGCTTGTGCCTGTACAGTATCCTAGTAGCATTTATGATTGACCAACAGTGGTCAAAGGTTGGGATTTGGTTGGGATAAAATTTATGACAATTTCCTCCCAACGAATATCCAACGTTGGGCCTACAATTATTACAGTTGGTCAATTAACAAGAAATTTACATATGATAATACTACATTGGCCCAATCAATGTTTACCAACATTTAAATATCGCACGTCTTACAGACGTTATAAACGTTGCTACAACTTGTTGATTATTATATTGCAAATTGATTTTTTTGTTTTCTTTTTATATACGCAATTTGTTACTGTCGCGCAATGGTTTGGCTCACTAACTAGGATATACAGTGTATGCATACATCTACAGGGTGTTCGACTACAGATGGAAGAAAATTTAAGGGGCGGTACTCCATGACAATATAAGACGAAAGTGAAAGATAAAAAAAATTACGATTTCGGCTTTGTTTTCTAGTTATTAATAATTTAAAACATCCCTAAAATGCGGCAATCCGACCAACAGTCATGTACCAAGTGACGGAGATGTATTCGTGTGACGTATACCACTGTCGATAGGGTTGTAGCATTTTAGGCGGATCTTTCATAATTCTTCATTTTTATCTTATATTTTCATGGAGAAAACCACCGCTTTCACATTTTCTCCCACCTGTAGTCGAACACCTTGTATGTACTGAATGCACAATATCGATACGTATACACAGTATTGATATACATATGTATGCACAATATTGATATACGTATACACAATATTGATATGTATGCACGATATTGATATGTATGAACAATATTGATATGTATGCACGATATTGATATGTATGCACGATATTGATATGTATGCACGATATTGATATGTATGCACAATATTGATATACATGCATCATAAATAGTGAATGAATGCGAACTGTTTGTAACCGAAAATGCTTGTTCGTAGGATCGCTTCCACGAGGCGCGTTCTCGTCAATCGGCGGATCGTTGCTGCGCTTAGATCTCAGCGACAACGAGCTGTCCCACATAGAAGACGGTGCCCTCTTCGGACTCGAACGTTTGCTCCTTCTCAATCTTTCTCGCAACGATCTTGGCCGCTTCAACAGCGACGCGTTCGAGGGTATGAGATATTACAATATCAACAAGCGATAGACCAAGAGTTTGATCATTTGTTCGTTCTCATTTTCAGGCGCTTACAATCTGCTGCAGTTGGATCTCTCGGTAAATTTTCTCCAAGAATTTCCCAGCGAAGCGATCAGGCTCCTGGCGGATCTCAGATTCCTCAACCTTTCGAACAATTTGATCGGCGTAAGTATCGAATATACATATGTAAGTATGTACATGTGTATGTATCTACATATCTATTCATGTTACGTCCAGAGCATAGACAGGGCTCATTTATCGGGGCTGAGGGAGCTGCAGGTGCTGGATCTAAGTCGCAACAACATCGGACGTCTCGGCGTGAACGCGTTTTCCGGCTTGATCAGCCTGACCAGACTCGACTTGAGCTTGAACGCGTTGCGCACGGTACGTGAATTTTTAAAGTGACTGGAGCCACAAAAATAGTTTATTCTAAAATCGGACATTTCATATGCAACAACCTAATACAAGTCTTGAAACGACACACGACTCCACCTAGCTAATTTTCAGATCGAGGAATCATCGTTCGAGGGCTTGGTGAAACTGAAATGGTTGTCTCTGCAAGACAACAACATTTTGCTGATGCCGGCCACGGCTCTGACCAGATTACCGTCTCTCACTCATCTTCACGCAGAGTACAATCGCATCGCCGCGCTCTCGACCGAGCTGATCAAAGCGACGGCCGCCGGTCTGAGGACGCTGGCGCTGACTCGAAACTTGGTGCGAGAGATACCGGCTGAATCGTTCCGCGAGTTCGACAACCTGGTTGACATACGACTCTCAGGAAATCTACTGTCGACGATCTCGTCGAGCACGTTCGCCGGGCTGGAGAACACGTTGGAGAAGCTGGACGTCTCGCGCAACAGACTGACGTCGATCGGGCCACTCCCTCTGGAGAATCTGGTGTCTCTGAACCTGGCCGATAACCAGCTGACTCGAGTTTCGCCGGAAACGTTCAAACGACTGCACAGATTAGAGTATTTGAACTTGAGCTCGAACCCTCTGTACGGAGGCTTTCCGCCGGTGTTTCCCCCGTCGGTGACGAACCTAGACGTGTCACGAACCGATTTGAGAATCTTGCCAACGATCCTGTTGTCGAACCTGGCGTCTCTCGAAAGGATCGCGATGGCCGGCAACGGTCTGGAGAGAATCGAGAGGGGAACCTTCCGACAACATCGAAACTTATCGAGCATCGATTTGTCGGAGAATCGGATAGAGCATATCGAGGAGGCGGCTTTCGCCAGTTCGAAGAGCCTGCGCGAGCTGAATCTACGAGGGAACAGGTTGACTTTGTTCACCGGAGAATACTTCGACACCGGCACCAGCTTGACGAGCCTCGACTTGTCCGGCAACCGAATCGATCGATTGTCGCCGACGGCTTTCGCGATCCATCCGAGACTCAGGCGTCTCGATCTCTCCGGGAATCGATTGGCCCAGTTCCCCGGCGAGTACGCGAGACCCCTACAATTCCTGGAGACGCTCGATCTATCCCGGAACCTGTTGAAACGCGTCCCAGAGTTCGCGTTCTCTCGGATTCCGCGGCTACGCGTCCTCGGTCTCGCAGAGAACGAGATCGAGTCGGTGGACGAGCTGGCTTTCCACAATTCCACGCAGCTTCAGTTGCTTGATCTATCCGGCAACGAGATCGAAACGCTCGGCGAAAGAACGATGGAGGGGTTGCTCCGTCTCGAGCATCTTTCTCTCGCAGAGAATCGGTTGACGTCTCTGCCGGAAACGATATTCGATCCGAGCAGAGTTCGATCGGTGGAGAGCGTCGATCTGTCCGGCAATCGTTTCGCGGAGATTCCGGCATCTACCCTGCAGAAGCAGTCGGCGTTCTTGTCGCGGTTGAACGTCGCGCGAAATCGTATGGTCGAGGTGTCCGGCCGCGACATCGCCACCAACGTTAAAGACCTCGATCTATCGGAAAATCCGCTCAGTGAGAACGCGATCAAGGGGATCCTGGGCGAGACGAAGATCCTCCGCAGCTTGAATCTGGCCGGCACCGGTATCGAGAGGCTCGGCAGGCTCGAAACACCGTTCCTCAGGCGTCTGAATCTCTCCGGAAATGCCATAGCCACGGTGGACGTTGTTGCGCTCGAACGGACCACCATGCTCGAGACGTTGGACCTCTCGCGAAACAGATTGACCGACTTCTCGGGGACGACGTTCCGCGCGCTACCCTCTCTTCGATGGCTCGACCTGTCGGGCAACGACCCGAGAACTGTCAACGAGACCAGCTTCGACGGATTAACCGCGCTCCGTGTCCTCGACGTGTCCCGCTTTCCGAACTGTGCCAGAATCGAGAGAAACGCTTTCAAACCATTGTCCAAGCTTCGCTCCCTGTCCGCCCACAGTTATCCCAAGTTGGGCTACTTCGACGTCCAGGGTATCCTAAAGGAAATGCGCAATCTGGAGTCGTTGGACATCGAGATCAAAGATTCTTCGGTGGGCAACGAACAGTTGTCGATCAGCAAGCACCCTCGTCTACGGCAATTGATTCTGAGGGGCGAGAGGCTGCGGAACGTGCTGTCCAGCTCGTTGGTCGGCGTCCGGGTTCCCAAGCTGACCGTTGGTCTTAAAAACACATCGGTCGAGTCAATTCCAGCCGCGCTGTTCTTCCCGGTACCGCGATCCACCGAGCTGCAGCTCGATCTTTCCGGTAGCAAATTCCCCACGCTTTCCGCCCAGGTTCTCGCCGCACTGGACGAACGAGCCGGCACCGTTGCTCTCCAAGGTCTCGAGAGCAATCCGATCAACTGCAGCTGCGACGCCAGACAACTCTGGAGATGGTTAAGAGCAAGCTCAGTCGAACGCGATCATCATCGTCAACAGTTTGCGTCTCGCGTTCGCTGCGTCACTCCACCACGCCTAGCCGGCTCGATCCTCACCGCCCTCGACGAGCATCGTCTCTCGTGCGAGTCATCCGAGGAGAACCTATCCACCACCGTCATCGCTAACGATGCCGATATTAGTATAGATTCCGATCTCGATCCTGACTCCGACAACCTACGGACCAGTCAAAGCGCCGACACCACCTCCTCGGGCTCCTCCGATTTTGCGTCGAGGACTCCCTCGTCGATCACCAAACCAGAGATCATCTGGACGGTTGCGCCCACCGTTCGAAACGATCGGAACAAACACTATGATCGAGACCGCGTGCTCGAGACCGGTCTTGTGGGAAATGGTTCAGGAACGGACGACACTCTAATCATCGGCATCGTCGGCGGAGTGGTCGCGCTCATAGCCATCATTGTGATCGTGGTCTGCATCTGTCGACTGAGATGGTCCAGTCGGATGGACGAAGCGAGGATGGCCGCGGCTAGCATTCAAGACGCGTCCATGCTCAGACCTGGCAGCGCCTACTCCGGCAAGATCAATCACGACCTCTACGTCGGATCTTACAACGGATCCACGCTGGATCGCGGTAACGGTGTACCGCCGCTGCATCCCTCGATCCAAACTCCTCCCATTCAAATGATGCCGTTCATGCAACCGATGCATCTGATGCACACCCTCCTGACCCCGGGTGCACAGCAACAGCAACAGCCACAGTCGATGGCACAGCCTCAATCCCAACAATTCTACGGGTATTGCGATGGCGGCGCCGCGTTACCCCTCTACGTTGCCTGTCCAACAGATACCAAATGCGACAGGTAACTCTTACCCGGTTAATTATTTGCGCGCGTTTCTACCAACAGATCTCGCTCGTACTTACACCACAGACGAGATATAGGAATAGATCTGACACTCATGTATTTTGGTGTCCGTCGAGATTGGTGCGCTAACGCCCCAGAGTGACTCCATTACCATTCAGGCCTCGTTCTCGAGATTATGAATGTAGTTGTTCAGAGTCATTAATTTTAAAGCTTGTGTTGTTGAACGCAATATTGTTAAGTCTACCGTTTAAGTTTTTCGAGGACGCTAAAATCACTGGCATTTTAAGATTCCTGTGGACACCAAGTCCCATAAGGTGTCAGGGCCTATTCCCAGTGTCTATTCAGGGCCCGCTCTAGGGGGGGGCAACCCGGGCATTTGCCCGGGGCGGCAAAATTTAGGAGCGGGAAAATTTTATTTTTGATAAAAAAGAAGATCATTTTGTTCAACTCGTCCCCCCCAGGATTAAATCCTGGGTGCGCCTGGAAATGCGTGTTCTTAAGGGGGGGCGGCAATTTGTCTTTTTGTCCGGGGCGTCGTAACCGCTAGAGCGGGCCCTGGGTCTATTCCTATATCTCGTCTGTGCTTACACCACAATCGCCTCCGACGTGTTTATGTAACGTCCACCCGCGTGGTAGACATTTAGGTATCTACTAGAGATCACGGTTTTGGACGTGTATTGAGGATACACGTATTCACGTGTCCACGTGTACTAATATACAGTGGGTGTACAAAGTATTCGTATGCCTTTTAACAGTAAACCTACCGAGCCTTAAAAGTAACTGGTACATGTTCCCTTATAAAAATTATGACAAGATTGATTTTATTTAGACTTTGTGCGGCTCCTATTATAATACGTGCTCTATTAAAGATATTTATACAATCAATTCTTATGAAATCATTTTTATTATTCCAATAATTGTAAAATAATAAATCTGGAACCGGTCATTTTGACCGGTGGTGGTAGGTTTAGTGTTAAAAGCGTATAACTTTTTCAAAATTGGACGCAACAGCTTGAGTTTTTTTGACACGTTAGAAGGATTAGTTTACTAGCTAATATGTAAATAATTTTTTAAAAATTATTATTGGTCGCAATTGTCTGTGCCTGTAATGAAAAATACACGTGAAATGGGTATCTCTAGTATCTATTGGATTGGCAAGAAAGTAATTTCGGTATTTTAAGGTGGAACAAAACCAAATTTCTTTATTCAAGCGATGAACTTTAATCAATAATATATTTTCTTATTTATTCTTTTTGGCAAAAGATCATCGAACATAAGGGAAAATATCTTATTCATTAAAGTTCATTGCTTGAATAAAAAGATTGGGCTGTATTTCATCTTGAAATACCGTAATTACTTTCTTGCCAAACCCAATACTTACCTAAATTCTATTTTCTGTCGGGTCCAGTATGCTTGTCGCCGAGCATTATTCACGGACGATCATCGGTGCTCCAACCGTTCGACGAACCCTTATGCCTTATATTAATATATGTACATATATGTATACATTACTCTACTCTATCGTACTTATTGTAAACCATCGTTTTGTAAAACATACGATTTACGTGAACGTTTTTTTTTTATTCTTTCCATTATAGTCTAAATGAGAATCTCGCGTTTGTTATGTATAGACGTGAACAATATTTTTTGGCCACACGATACAATGTAAATACCGGCGAAAACATTTGTTCCGCCAAATTTACATTTAACTCCACTTCTCCCAGTAAAGTAACAACGAAGCCGAACATGCTAAAATAGCACGACATTCTCTTGTTTAAGAACAAATAAAGTTGTTATGAGCATAGGTGATGAAATCGTTCGAATGGACCTTCTGCATTCATGAAATCCTGAAACAAACCTACCCAGATAGCACACTTCGTCTTTTAGACGTCGTTTTTACGCTGAGATGAGACGTCTAAGAAACGTCTTAAACGTCTAAACAGACGCCTTAAGGACGCCTTAAACGTCTAAACAAACGCCTTAAAGACATCTTTAAGACGTTTCGTTTTGTAACACAAGACATTCAGGAGACCTTCCAGCGACGTTCCAGCGTCCGTCGGGCGACTTTCGAGGCGTCTTTTATATGTCTGAAGCACGTCCCAGTGCTATCTGGGTACATATTTACTATTTATGCATTTATAGCAAAATTGAGTAGATTAAATTCAAAATTTTTGGAAAATTTTTAAAATTGAAGATGTCAATATATATGATTTCTCCTCTATTAAAATCATTAAAGGAAGAAATAACATTCAATTTAGTTTCTATTTCTTGCAATCGATGCAGATAATTTTTATTTTGCATAAAGATCTGCAGTCTACTCATCATCTTCAAAGTTTCAAAAATCGAAGCTTTGAATATCGGAGTTTCGAAAATTCGATTCTCATCACCTTCGAAGTTTCAAAAATCGAAGCTTTGAATATCGGAGTTTCGAATATCGAAGCTTTGAGTATCGAAGCTTCGAGTATCGAAGCGTTGAGTATCGAAGCTTTGAATATCGAAGCTTTGAATATCGAAGCTTTGAATATCGAAGCTTTGAAAATTCGAAGTTTCTGAAATCGAAGCTTCGAAGTTTCAAAAACTTCGATCTTCGAAGAAAGTAACAGCCCTAGTTGATGTTGATATTCCTCCGTCTTTTGCCTCACCCCCTCAGAATCATTCACATTCACACAGTCCTTTAGGTCCATGCAGGTACCTAGCCGCCGCAGCGTCGCGATAGTGGCGACATCTTCCTTACAATACAAATAAACAAATATATATGTACATACAATGTACCATATCCTTTCTGTATGTGTGTACCGTTACTTCTCCCTTCCACCTCGACTACCTACTACATACATACACACAGACCTAGGTACGTCGTCGGTTGCAGTCGGCCACAGTCGGTTGCGCACGTTGTACGTGGGCGGCCATTTTTCCTCTGCATCTGTCAACTTTGATACCAAACACGACGATTCCACGATGATACCTATAGAGAAAATAGCATCGTCGATGAAAATACAAATCTGCGCTGCGCCAGAAGTGGTACCAACGGTAATTATTATTTATCCAAATTTCCTGTAATGCATACTCAATTATTAGCGAATAACTCTGTATCATTTCCACCACAGTGTCGTTATGATCATTAACGTTCGATTGAACCGAATCTATTACAGGGAACTGAATTATGTGTGAGGCACGTAAATTCGACGGTGGACGAAGTGACGCACAATCCCAAGTACGAGGAGTTGTTTGCACCAGATGTGGGACCTGAAAATCCTTTCAAAACGCAACAGCAACGCGCCACAAAAAATATGCTGTCTGGATACGTAGAGAAAGCTCATATAAGCGAATTTCAGTTTGAAAATCAAAGAAGAACTTTTGCCAGTTATGGTATGTATATGTGTGCATATATATGTACATACACATTAGAAATAAACAATACGAAACAGTAAGTCCTTGACTTACGCAGTTAATTCATTCCAGCGCTTTCCGCGTAAGTCGAAATACTGCGTAAGTCGAATAGTGCCTGAGTGTCACCGCTAAAAGATTATTAGTACGATCTGCTTTGTACATACTATATGTATATGCTCATTTGAAACAGACTATGTTCATGGAAAGTTTATCACTCAAAATGTCTACACTATACACAAGAAAACACTTATCTTCGCTTCTGTCACATATGTACAGACAGAACTCCTATTCTGGCAATCAAAAACCTAATTTGACAGTTCTGAATGGGTTTTCTGATTCGCTTCTAAAAATCCGCGTATCTATGAATCTACGTAAAACGAATCCGGGGACTTACTGTATTATATAATTTAATACATACGTTGGTACAGGTCGCATCTGAATAAAATGAATATTTCTCGTAGGTTATGCATTGGACCCGACAGTAGATGGAAGCGCCGAAGAAGGCAGAACAATTATCGGAGCAAAAGAAGCAGCGGAAGAATTAGGTGGCAAGACTGTATTCGAAAGTACAACTCTGAGACCAGCAGACAAAAGAAAACGTCATAGGAACGACAATCCTGCGGATGTAGAGGGATTCTTAGGTCCATGGGGTGGATATGTAGATGAAAAACGCGTTATAAAACCAACGGAGGAAGAAGCTGCCGAGCTGGAGGAGATATTAGCTAAAAGAAATAGAAGAGGCAAACCTATGGAGGAGAAACCCTTGGAAGAAAAGACAGTGTTGCATAGTACGTATAGTCGAACAATTGCTTCACTTTTTTATTGAACTTGAATCAACGTTTATTTATTATAACATTCTTCTACAGTCAAGGATAGCGTGGACTACCAAGGAAGATCATTTTTACATGCTCCTCAAGATGTTGGAGTCAATTTGAGATCTGAGTCGCCACCCGATAGATGTTTCTTACCGAAAGCACAAATTCACAGTTGGGAAGGCCATACGAAGGGTATCTCTCAGATCAGATGGTTCCCTCGCACTGCACACTTGTTACTCTCTTGTGGTATGGATTGCAGAGTCAAGGTATGTATAATGTTGTTCCAAAAGTTTCTTTCGGAATGTGTTCCTTTAATATTGCCAAATAGATTGTCCCAAAAGTTGGTTTCCGATTCATGCACATAATGTAAATTCATGTAAGTACTTATTTATTAACATTAGTTTCACGTGCGCATTACTTCGATAGCTGTGGGAAGTGTACAAGGAAAGAAGATGCATCCGAACGTATTATGGCCATCGCCAAGCCGTTAGAGACATAAGCTTTGACAATGACGGAAAGAGATTTTTGTCAGCGGGATACGATCGTTACGTGAAACTTTGGGATACTGAAACTGGCGCTTGCGTTAGTCGATTCACAAACAGGAAGATTCCATACTGCGTGAAATTTAATCCAGATCCGGACAAACAACATTTATTTGTGGCGGGTACCAGCGATAAGAAGATTATTTGTGTAAGTAATACGAATGGAGAACATGCTGTCCTGGTTGTTACTTGGGGTATGTTACATTGCGTTACATTACATTACATTCCAGTGGGATGTTCGATCCGGCGAAATAACACAAGAATATGATAGACATTTGGGAGCGGTGAACACGATAACGTTCGTAGATGAAAATCGGCGTTTCGTAACTACTTCGGATGACAAGAGCTTGAGAGTTTGGGAATGGTAAGATGCGACTTACTAGATACGACGCTGTTGGTCGAATCTTCAAAAGATTGTCCTTCTCTAAAAGTCTAAAACTTTTTTATACAGGGACATACCGGTCGACATGAAATATATAGCAGATCCTTCGATGCACTCTATGCCGGCGGTGACACCATCGCCTAATCAAAAGTGGCTCGCATGTCAAAGCATGGACAACAAGATAGTTATATTTTCTGCATTGAATAGATTTAAGATGAATCGTAAGAAGACATTCACGGGTCATATGGTTGCTGGCTACGCGTGTGGTTTAGACTTTTCTCCCGATATGAGGTAAAGAAAATTAACTTTTAATTATTTCAATCATTCTAAAGCTATACCTATACACTCCCGTCCATAAGTCACCGGAAACTTATTCAAATTTAGATGCAGACGATTCTTTGTTATTAAAGGACTTATATTATTAAATAAAAATAGTACTTACTAATTTTTTCTAATATAGAGAACGTGTAAATCAAATATGACCAAAATACCCTATATTCTCTAATTTTTAAAATTCAAGTGGGGTAATTGTAATTAGAGCTGTTCATAATCATCCCACAATTTCTTAAACTCTTTTCCCAACATTTATTCAAATAGTATATGTATATATTTAATTTTGCATTCAAATATCATCGTATAATAGCTACATCTAATTAAAATAAGACAATAGAATCAAGCTGGAAGCTTGTATTCTTTAGTTACCATTTTGTTGAAGACAAGTAAGTATTTACGGATGGGAGTGTACGTAGTTTTGCATGTATCCGGGAAATGAGGCGCGTGCAATGCACGAATACGAACCTGATTTGTTTTATGTTTCACAGTTACCTGGTATCGGGCGACGCGGACGGCAAGTGTTATATTTGGGACTGGAAAACGACCAAGTTGTACAAAAAATGGAAAGCGCACGACGGTGTATGTATCGACGTATTGTGGCATCCGCACGAGCCGTCGAGACTCGCGACGGCTGGTTGGGATGGAAAAATAAAATATTGGGACTAAGCAATTAAAAAGAAATTCCATTGTATTTTTCGATAAAATTGTGTACTTGTATTTTATTATATACATATAATTACGGTCAATAGTCTAGTCCATTTCACGTGTTTGAATCTTGTCTAAGGCTACAATTTTGGACGTTTACTGAAAGGACACACGTATCTACACGGAACCGTGTATTCGCGAATTAAGTACATATTATTAATGAGTAGACTGCGGATGTTTATGCAATTTTCAATTTTTATAGACAAATTTTAAGAAAGTGGCGTCAAATAAAATCCTATTTTTAATGAGAACAGCCTTTGTAGATCCAAAACAAACAAAAATCTTACTATATTCTGGCATTTTTTTGTAAATTTCTAATATTACGCGGATTATGATCCGGATTCGTTTGTCACACGTGAAATAGAGACCTCCGGTAGAAACGATACACGTTATAGTTTTTCACGCGATCGTGATCGTTACGCTGCAAATGTTGAACGATTGGAGGGTTGAACGTTTCAAGGGTAGCAAGGTGGTAGCAAGCTAAATGTTCCTAACATCGTATGGCGGCCAGAAAAATCAATAGTATCCACGCGTCACGTCACTATGTCCGACGGTCTGTCGTTTCGTACTACACACTTCGTCGTAACGCGAAGCTGATGTTTTTCATTTGTCTACAAATGTGTGCTCGACAACGATAACATATTTTCTCCGAGGATTTCTGAAATCAGACAATCTGAAAACGTCAAAGTAACCGAACGTGAGAGTCGATTGAAACACGTTGCCGAATGGTAAAGTAATGTTATCACGATATATTTTCAATGGGCAAACAAATACACACATATCCCTTGATTTGTCGAATTGCTGGAACCAACGACACGAACAATAATTACAAAGAATGTTGATGCTTGACCGAGAGCATATTGTTTAATTAGAAACATATACATATATATATTACTAAAAATATTAGAGTTAATGTAAAAATGGACAGACCTGGGTTAGGATACTCGTATCATCTTCCGTCCGCAGGCTGGAATCTCAGAGTTCGAAATGTTCTTTCCCAGTTTAGTGATCTTTTCAGTGAGTTTAACAAATATATCGCGCCAGCGTACCATCATGACCGATGCGAAAGGTATTGTTCATAGAGAATCCTGTAACTATATAAATGCATCGCAGATACATGTACTTATACACGTATGTACGGTTTTATAGATCGGTACAAATGCGATTATATTCGATGCACAAGAGGGAGTTTGTCATGGTGTTTATCGCCTTCTTTGCCTGTTTTATATTAGAGGTGTTCATCGGACTTGCAGGTACGTGAACCCATGTATTTTACATTAGATTGGTTCTCAAAATGCTCTCATCCTTTTATCATCTTGTAGGACCTCCCATCACGTCGACCAGCGAACAGAAGGCTCACTTGAATGGCAGCGAAATGGCCACCGGTCCTTTCATCATGAAAACACCTCCACTGTCTACGTATAGTCAGCAGTTATGGGTGATCGCAAAGTTACTGACATCAAACAATGACGGTATCGTAGATGCGATGGGTTCAAAAACAAATTTCTAATCCCAAGTGGACACTGTAAAACATAAATTGTATAATTTGTAATTTTCAACTTTTCCAGACGAACGATACGACAAAAGTTTTCAAATCAGTATCTCAATAGACGGTCTAACGGAGGATCGTAAACTTGTGCCTGTGCTATCTTCGGAAACTGGACAGAATAGGTAAATACTAGGGGTGTGCGAGAGGCGCTAATACGTTCGTTTATTAAAAAAAATAAAAATTGCAGAACCAGGCGTTTGAAATGCGAAAGGCAAACGTGCGACGAGCTGGTGGTTGCCCATCTTGGATTCCTCGACTACACTTATTATATAATTACCGTTCGTTTCTACGGGCTTGAGAAATTCCACCGGCGTTATAACATACGCGAGCTCACATTCTACGTCAGTAAGCACTACACGAAATGAACAAATTGCATCGTGGTAGATTCGAAAGCGATATAATAATGATCGCATATCGTGTATCGAATAACGTTTCTGTCTGTTCGCAGTTCAAGAACTACAACCCAGACTTTACAGAGTTTGAAATATGGTTTCGTCTAATGTTCTTGCTAACCGCGTTCGGAATTATGGTAAAGGATGCACAAGTATTCTTTAAGTTCGTTCTAATGCTTCGATCGCATTATAATATACTACTTATCTGGCTGTTTGCGTAACACTGTAGAACGAACTGCGATACTGTATATACATAATGCAAGTTTCGTTGATTTTTAGTGTTGGTTCGGGCATTCTCTCCGAAAGTATCCGTTGCACGACTGGTCGATAGAACAGAAATGGATTTCCATACTCCTTCCGCTACTAATCTTATACAATAGTAAGGTTTCGTGATGTATCGAGCGTTGCCGATTCAAAATTGAACAGTATCTAAGTCTCTCTCTTTTTACAGATCCGTTGTTCCCTATGACGTTTTTGGTGAATTCCTGGGTGCCTGGTATGTTGGATGCAATTCTGCAAACGACCTTTCTATGCGCTGTTCTTATGTTCTGGTTATGCGTTTACCACGGTCTGAGACAGGTGCGAGACTTGTTGCGTTGTTGAGTATCCATAAACTAAAATCAAATATTATAGTAGTAATGCTAATAGCAATATTTATAATAGTACGTGCTCATTTGCGCGTGTATGTGTGCATTCGCGTGTGTGTGTGCGTACACAACTTGTATATGTATAACTTGTACATTTGAACAGAACGAGAGACGTCTTATCACGTTTTATTTACCCAAAGTTTTGGTGGTTGGTCTACTGTGGTGTTCGGCTTTGATACTGGCAACGTGGCTGCGCTGCACCGAATTGGAAGATCCAACATATAATTACGTTCTCGATACGTCGAATTATTTCGTAAGTTGTCGTTTCCAAGTCTACGTATGTATGTACGACACCATGTGTGGTACACGATACAGCAGCAGATGATATCATTATTAAAATATGTGAAACTCTTTGTTTCAGGGTTTCAAAGTGTTCTTCTTCACGATAGGAGGCTTTTACATTGCGTACCTGCTACTCCTAATATTAAGAGCGTACAGCGAATTACGCTCTATGCCCTACTTTGGTACGATTCCAATCGAAAGTCTAAAGTATTAACTTTTAATTACTCGCATACGGTACTTATAATCTCAAAACATTAACACGTTCCATGCCACGTGTACCACCGATGGTACACGTTAAACTATCCACTCAGGCCGCGTGTGCCACTGGTGATACACGGTGACATATTTATTTAATGCGCTAGAAACATATATGTTATAACAAGTTTAACACTGTAGAACATATTTCCACCAAAAGGAGGAGGCATTATAAAAAATGCAGTATAGAACGAAGCACATAAGCTTTGTTTAATTGTCGAGCAAAAACGGTTCGGCAAATATCTATTTTGCATTGAAGTAATTATTTCACTGAATAAAAATTTATTTATGTTTGAGTCATATAAAGTTTTCTATGTAAACGGTTGCGTAGAAAATCGAGTACGAGTAACTGAAGGTTAATTGATAATAGATAGAGTTGTTGATTACTGTTGCTTACCATTGCCGTTTCGCAGATCTCCGTTTGCGTTTCCTAACGTTGCTCGCCGGAGTCGTTTTCTCGCTTTGCGGATGCGTGACGGCGCAACAGTTTGGGGCTGGCATTTTCGAAGACAGTTTTGCCTCACGACTCACCACTTATTACCGGTCTTCTGCCCAATTTATGGCTTTGTACGGTCTCTTGAATTTTTATCTGTACACAATGGCGTACGTGTATGCGCCCGCCTACCAGCAAGTGTACGGCCAATGTGAGTCGTCTCAAACTTCCTTCACAGTTTCTATTTCTACTTGAAACCTACAATATTATATAAATATGTACATACCTACATTTGTTGCATCGAGTAAAGTATTGCCTCCGTCGATTCTAGATTCCACCATAACGAAAGATAACCCAGCGTTTTCTATGATCAACGATTCTGACGAGGATGTGATTTATGGATCGGACGAGGAAGTTGCCTACGGATCGGACGAAGATAGTAGACGGCCTTTAACTCGGCCGCCTCGAAATTCTACGAACAATAACAATTGACAGAAACTTGATACAAAGGAAACACTTTACGTTGTTAAATGAAATGGCCCAGCAGAGGAGAGAACCACCGGTCGGGAATCTATTTTATAAAAGAAAGGATACACGGCCGAAAAGTTTATTCAAATTGTCAAACTGAACGAAGTTTTTCTTACTGTCCACGCGCATCTGTCTGTGTACACAGTGGAGAGATACCAGGATAGAGGTTTCATGCGCTGAGTGAAATTTTTACATCGTACATAGCATTGTACTTAACTCAGCCACGCGACCTTTACGTTCTAGTCAAAAAAAGCGATACTGCCTGGTACTTAGTACACAAGGTACTTTGTCGTGTTTACAGCTGGTTCATTTAATTTGAGATGCGCCTACAAATCTATGATACATACATTCGTATACTTCAAATCTGAGGACTATTACTATAATACAACATAATATAATATAATTACGGAAAAATTATACAGAAAACTTTGTAGCTTTTCGAATGTAAATGTAGGGAAAGGAATTCATCCGTCGATTGTATACCATCGATTGAGCGCGTTGAAATGTGTTAAAACTTGTTGCGGAGCATACGAACTTTTCTGTACTATAAAATATTGACTGTAAACATACATGAAAAATCAGAATAATGTCTTTGCTACTTATACGTTCTGCTTGATTACCCTCAATATTGCTGTTAGTTACTAACAATTTTTGTAGCATCACCTAATCAACGTGAAACCACACACGGAACCAGATTTATGCACTCGCAACGTTCAGGAAAATAGAGTGAATCTCCTATACTCTATAAGGGTTCCAGTAACAGTTTTGTACAGAAATTGTTTGTACTAAGATGGTTATTAACGATAAATGAAAGCATTGTTTGTTTTCTCATATTGTTGTTGTTTCTTTATATGCTAGTTTTTCGTCGGATTTGGCCCCGGATTAAAGAATTATTACCAATCGTTCAAATCCTTATTCTCAACTAATCTCAAAAATTTTGATACGTCTCCAGTTAATAATTAATTTGGCAACTTCACAAGTACAATCCCGGTGTTTTTGTGATTAACATTGTTCCCGTAACAAATTTGAACGGCCCTGCTTTGTTGTTCATTACTTATTAACAATTTTCGGCGGTCGGGTTTCTTTCACCGCCGAATTAAATCATCTGATTAATTCAACATAAATTATGGCAAATTTAGGGCAATCAAAAATAATCTAAGGGCACAAGGGATGTTCAGGGGAATTTTCTGCATTGATCTTATACAAAATTCGCGCAATGACAAGATATTTAATAAAATAGCATAATCATTTCCGAAAAAAGGAAAGGTGTGGTCATCTAGCAGGGTCATTCCACGCGAAAACGGACACTTTTTGGAGTAAAATTTCGGATTTTGTTCTATTGAACAATATTGAAAAAAATGAGGATATAGCCCCAATTAAGTCTCTCCTTTACGGACCTGTTTTTAAAAAGATGGACATTTGAAAATTGATGAAATTTAAATTATTTGAAGTGAACGCTGCACCGCGATATACAGCCTCTGTGCTGGATCGTCAAGTCTTTACTGAATAAATAGATGATCAAGGAACTGCTTGTCAACATCGTTGGCAAAAGGAATTGTTATAAATTTTAACCAGTTCGAAATAATAAGTTTATCAGTGTATTGTGTTCAATAAATTAATTCGTGCGATTGTTTAAAAGTTATTCTGTACTTCGAGTTCTATTACCTCCCGGATAGCACCCGACGCCTCATAGACGTCTGTTTTTCGTCGTTTTTAGGTCTGACCGTCTTACGTCCCAAAAAGATGTCTTTAAGACATCTTTAATGCCTAAAAGACGTCTAAAAGATATCTAAAAGACGTCTTTTCGGAGATGTCGTCTAAAAAAACACCTAAACTACGTCTAAAAGACGTCTGTAAGACATACCGTTTTGTTATACAAGACATTCAGGAAACTTTCGGGAGCCGTTCAGACGTCCGAATGTCTTGTGACAGGTGTCTTACAGCTGTCTTTGAGATGTCTCTGTGCTATCTGGGCTATTTTTACTAAAAAATTCGATGGCAAGGTGGTTAAGGGATGAAATAATTAACATTCAGTTTGGTTTGTATTTCTTGCAAACGATGCAGACAATTTTTATTTTGCACAAAGATCCGCAGCTTACTGATTTTACCAATACAGCATCTCGAGCATTTGCGACAAGTGGTGCTAGCGGGTTTATCCCTCGGCTGCCGCAGCACAAGCAAGGTATAGCAGTATAACTGATGGTCATCTAATATAATTGTCTGGATCTCTCCCTGCACCGCAGTATTACACTAGAAGTCTGATGGTGAGCCGAATCTCTCCGAGCTAGTCAACATTCGTGTTATAAATGATTAGAATATAAGTTATGTACATGTACAATACAAACACTTTATGTATGAATTTACAATGAATAAATAAAGACTATATATTAAAAATAATATCTGCGTATATATTATTTATTGAACCACCAATTTTTCCCGAATGTCCGACTTGTCAAAGAGTTATACGCACATCTAACTTGTCATCGAGTTACTCTACTGATTTAGAATTGCAAATATAGCGTAACTTTGAAAAATAAACATTTTTCGACCGTCTGGCTTGTCGCTGAGTTGTACTACTGAATTTCATGCCACCTCCTTCGATATCATATTCTCCTAATACAAAGTTCAATTTTCGAAGTTTTCGCAAAATTTTCGACCGTTTGACTTGTCGTTGAGTTGCACTACTGAATTTTCGAAATTTTTCGAGCGTCTGACTTGACGTTGACTTATACTACTGAAA